>PISX010006604.1:0-96135 GCA_004024625.1 Mellivora capensis | reverse complement strand
AAAACTCTGGTCAGACTGATAAGGAAAAAAATATATAGGACACAAATTACTAATATCAAGAATGAGAGAAGTGATGTCAGTAGATTATGCTGATATTGGTAAGGATAATTTGGGAATACAATGAACAACTTAGGTGCCAATAAATTCAACAACTTAGGTGAAATAGACAAATTTATTTTGAAATGCACAAATTACCAAAGCTTTCTCTAGAAGAAATAGATACCCTGAATAACCCTATGTGTTACTGAAATTGAATTTGCCATGAAGAAAATGGCAGGCCCAAGTGGCTTCATTTGGGAATTCTGCTAAACTTTTAAGAAAGGAAAAATCCTAATTCTCACAGATTTCCAGGAAATCAAAGAGAAGAGAATACTTCCCAACTCACTCTATGAAGCCAGCATTGCCCTGATAACAGAACCAGACAGACATTACAGTAAGAAAAAAATCACTGATCAGTATCCCTCATGAACATAGGTACAAACATTCTAAAGAAAAAGGAACTTACAATTCTTTACTAAAAGCAAAACTCTAGTGCCTCTCCTAATTCAGTTGAGGTTTTTGGTAGACAGCTACATGCATTTATATTTCTAATAAAGTAATAAAGTATATACAGTAGATGTACATTTTGGTATTTCATGTTCCTAAGAAACTACTTCAGTGTGAAGAGGCAGTAGAACATTAAAAAGCCACAAACAGAAATGGTTTTGCTCCCCTGGGAGAACTTTATAGTGGCTTTCACTATGTAAAGGCAGGAGACTGGCCACCTCTGTTTATATATCATTTAATTTATTTGATAGTCCAGGTACAATTTAATTTTAAGGTGAGCTTACTCTTTCTTTCTTTTGGTTATCATTTTTTTGCATTAAAAAAATCATCTGTAATTAGCACACATAGGTCCAGATTTTTAAATTCATTACTATGATTTATTCTAGAATATTTTGAGCTTATGATATTTAGACAATATTTCACCCACCTTTGTCTCATTTCTTCTGAATTTTGTCAAGGTTTGTTTTAATAAAGGTGAAATAAGTATAATAAAAAAAATTCTATATTTTAAAAGTTTATTTTTATATTTTAGTGATGGCCTAATATATTAAAGAAATTATTATTATTATTATTATTATTTTAAGATTCCATCTATTTATTTGACAGACAGAGATTACAAGTAGGCAAGAGAGGCAGGCAGGGAGAGAGAGGAGGAAGCAGGCTCTCCGCGGAGCAGAGAGCCCGATGTGGGGCTCGATCCCAGGACCCTGGGATCATGACCCAAGCCGAAAGCAGAGGCTTTAACCCACTGAGCCACCCAGGCACCCCAAGAAATTATTTAATACTTTATATTTATTGTGTATATTTTTTCATGCTAATCTTAACAGGTGGTATCTTAAGTCTACTCATAAAATGATGAACCAAATATGTTTTATTCATATATTGTTTTACCAGAAATATGTTGGTTAACTTTTGAATTTATGCCAATCTATCAGTTAATTGGGTTATTTAGAAGGTGTATACAATACTATCCTTGGTCCACACAGGTATAACTAGCTTTATTTTGTTATCTTTTAATTTTCTCATTTGTTTTTAACCCTTCTCTGTGACCATATAATGTGCTTTTAAAAAGCAAAGATTCTAGCAACGTTTCAAGCTCTTGCTAATACTGTTGTTTTATCATTATTATTACTAATTTTAATTTTGAAACTCTAAACATAAAATTAGCTCACAGAATCATATGGGCCCTATGAAAAATACATTTCGGTCTATAGTTGTAAATATAGCATTACCATAAACACTGACACTCTTGGTGTATAATCATTTAGATAAAATTATGTTATGGCAAAACTACATGTCACTTAAGAATGAAGCAAAATCTATTTGGTGAGACATTGAACATTTGACTGTGGTAATTCCAAGTATCTTGATTATGCATGAAGATGATAAACAAACTAAGGATATAATTGAAGGAAGTGCTATCTTAATTTAATGGCTCTCCAGAGGTTATATTCAAATAATTATCCTTCATTTGTGGATTGATAAAATAATTAAGTTAACAAATGGGGCCCTAAAACTGTTTTAGAAGCCACTACTATAACAACAATAATCATCATGTTAACAAACCATAATAACAATTATTACTGCTACTATTACCACCATTTGTTGAACCAATCATTGGGTCAGTCAGGCAAAATACATTCTTTATTTTCATCCTCACCACAGTACTATAATGTAAGAGTTGCTATCCTCATATATAATGGGACAGTCTCTCAGTTTTTTTGTTTTTTGTTTTTTGTGTGTGTGTGTGTATATGTGTGTGTGTGTGTGTGTGTGTGTGTGGAATCCCATCTCCTCCGTTGTTAATCCATATGGTGTAGGTGGGAATGGTCTAGTCCTGGGTGCCAGAGGGGACAACAAAGCTTAGGACTGGCCAATTTGAGAACCTTCTCTCACTGGTTACAGTGTTTGCTTTAAGGGGGCAAGTGACTCAAGCTGAGCCGGTGAAGATTTTCCCAAGACTATTTCTGGAGCTGTTGCTACTTTCAGGAACAGTATGGCCTATCTCGGACAAGACGGCAGCAAGATCAGATTGGATGTTCAGGATGGGAGATCCATTTGCTAGTGATAACACCTATATTCCCCTATCTCTAAAGTTATAATGGAAGGTTGGAAACATTCATAGGCACATCTGAGCCTTGCTCCTGGGATTCGTGTGGGCAGCATAAAGTGGACTTTTACATGGCTATCTACTTTAGCCTCGTACTAAGCTCCAGATCAGTGAAATCATGGTTTTTACGTAATGGTTTTATTTTTTCTCGTCCACATTAAGGTAAACACAAAGCCATTAAGAAAGTGATATCTATGCACCATCTAAAATAATTTCGTGTCTTCCACAGCCATGTTGTGGGAACTGTTGGGCTAGAGAAGATACTGCATCATCTCGTGTTGTTGAGGATGCCGCTCTTGTTTGTGCATTTGTGTTTAAAGTACTATATTGACATTTATATTGTAGCAACTTGCTTTCAAAACAAAACAAAAAAAGCTACCATGAGCAATGGGGCTGGGGAAGGACACCTAGAAGAAACACTTTGGATTGTATTTGAAGTCATATTTTGAGCCAATAGGGCTTTGAAATAGTTATGAGGTAGTCCCTTTTTGTGTATTTGGTAATGTTTTTCTCTTGTAATCCATACCATTTCTCTGGAGCCTTACCTATAGCTCTGGGCAAAAGGAGGCCACAGTCCCAAAGCTCCCAGGTTAGAATATTCTTCTCTTACTTTCCTATTCAAATACATCCTTTCATTTCTGTTTCCTTCTGTTTAATATTACAGGTTAAGCTCACGAGGTCAGGCTCAGGTTTGTTTGCTTTTCTGCCATATCCATAGCACCATGCCAGTGCACAACACAGAGTAGGGGGTCAATGAAAATGTGTTGAATGAGTGAATGAATGAATGAATGAATGAACATGTTTACACAAAGGCTTATCAGGTGAGCAGGTCAAATATCATTGATGGTGGAACTGAGGTAGGGAGTTACGAGGTGTCTTTAATGTCATATAATCAGTGACAGACTTGGGACTTCTTTTACCCCTTCATAGTGTAGCTCCCTGAAATAAATTAGTTGAATAAATAAGTTAATGAAACAACAATATATATTATTCTCCTAAACACACTCAGACAGAAAATGAATTTGTTAGATAGAACATAATCATCTTATTTAATTGAAAAAAAATGTTGCTTTTAGAAGAGGAACATTTTAAGGAGAGACATTGCCTTTGTGGCTAATGTTGTTAGGAACTAACGGGAAGGGAGGCAGTTATAGGAATGAGGGAGAGAGAATGGGCAGATTTAAAATTACTTAAGTACCTTAGAAATAACAGAACATATTGTTTATCAATAAGAGTCGTTTAATGACAGAATGGCAATGTATGCCTTAAACTAGCTCACAGGCCAGTTTTTGTCTTTGTCATAAAATGTGACTAATAAGAAACTTGTTTCCTGCTGGAAAATGCTGCTTGTGAGATCTATATTTTGGCCCACAATGCGCCAAAACATTTGTGTCTATTTACCTTGAAAAAAATCCCCTTCGGAGATAGCATGTGGAGAGGAGCCATCTGTTCAGGATCACACTCTGAACGCGCTAACTCTGTATATGTTAACTGAAAAAACAAGGACTGTTTCCCTGTTCGTCTATCAACACTATGGTAAAAATGTACATACATTCTAGAATGCATTAGTAACTGCTAATTGGCTATTGAATAACATATTAAGCTGGGCACCCCAGAGTCTGTGTACTCAGTTGCCGTTTTACTGTTTTTACTCTGCCACAGACCTTAGAACAACTCATTAAATGTGTATCCCATGTACATATGAAGAAATGAAGAGCAACACCCTAACCCGAAAGGAAACATTTTGTGTTTCATTACAGAGCAATTTTATAGTGCAAATAGAAATGACTGTGAACGAGCCAAGAGGTTTTTTCCGGTTACTTTGTTTGATGAAGTTTCTTTACTGTACCTTCAAGGTCACCCTCATATAAAGAAAGCAGAGTTAACATCTGGATTTCAAAGCAAATTAATCACTTCTTCTGAAAGCTGTCCAATTACTCCGTTAGAAGGTGTCATCATTAAGAAATTAAAATGAGGGCGCCAGTACTCCCTTCCTAAGATTCGATTGGAGTGACGAACCTTCTGCATTCTATTCTGTAGTTTGGCTTTGGCGACCTTGAACACATCTTCTTAACCTTTAAAAACTCATCTAAAGCATGTCTCCTAGAGGTTTGTTTGGGTTTAGAACCACTTTGACATTTTTTGATTAAGTGGTGAGGTGGACTGAAGCTTAAGGAGTCTTGGAACTAATGAAATATTTTTTATTGTTCTTTTCAACTTTCTCCTCTAGAGGATCAAGGAACATTTTATTCTTGGACCATTTACTCATTCACCAAACCTTTATTGAGTACCATGAACCTGACCACGACTAGCACCCTCCTTTCTTCCTTTGGTGCTATGCTATTAGATGATGCTTCTGAGAACACAACAGAAGGCTTTTATTTCCCTTATGGGATGTGAGTGCATGGTGGCTGTTTGCAGGGACTTCCATTCTGCTGTCTAGGCAAGAGCAGAATTTTCTGGCCCTCCATATATGATGAGTACTTTATCATCTACTGCTTTATTGCTATTAACTGTTTTATAAACATTTGTTATTGGAAGGTAAGCTCCTTGAAGGAGGAAATCATGGCTTATTTTTCCTCCATTTCTCTATTAAGTACAAAGCAGTAGTGAGGAATTCTTTACCCAGGAATCCAATGGGCTTCATAGGACTTGTGAGCTCCCTGAAATTGCGAGAATTATTTTTGGATGTGCATTTTTCTATGGAGAGGGTCTATCATTTTCATGAGATTCTTAAGACAGTCAGTGGCTCAAAGGCTAGCCACTAGAGGATAATCACTCTAATGGGGTTTAGAAGAATACTTGAATGGTAGAGACTACTCAAGACAGATATGACCTTGATATACAAGAAAGTGTTGTCATGGTTAGAAGGCATGCTTGGTGATGGCTCTCTGGTTTCCTAGCATCGGAGATGGTCAGTGAATAGCTGGGTAACCCACCAGTTATAATTCTGTTGGGATGTTGATCTACTCTTTCTGCTCTATTCTGTGATAATAATTTTCATTAGAGAATACTTCTAATTCTTCACACTTCCCTCTGACCCCTCATATCCATTTTTGTGTGACTCACTCCAACTATTTTTATACCTAAGGAATCTTTTTGACAGATAACCAGAGGCCTACAAATCAAGCTATGAGAACTATGACCCTAAGAATAAGTGTGAAATACTGAATAACAGGCAGCAAACTTGACATGAACTCTAGAAAATAAAGAGAAGGTGGAATGATTTTTTAGTTGAGGATGGAAGAATCAGAAGAGAGCAGTTGACAAGCAGGTCAACACAGTTGCTAATAGATTAAACAGAATAGGACTTAATTGAGTACTAAATTGGGCTAGTTACCTTTAAATTTAGGCCTCTGAGCCAATTCAGTTTGTGCTGTAATTTTGCTACTTTCATTCAAAGAAATTAGGACAATGCAACTCCAGAGATGAGTTTCAAAAGTGCAAAGTGGTGAAAACATATTCATTTTCAAGTAGGTACGTATACAAATTCATGCATGAATGATACATACATGTGTACAATAACAGGTTCATGCCTCAGTACCTGTGGGGGTACCGCTCTAGCCACATGAATGCATTAATTCACACATATACCAGATGTGAGGACGACTAAATGGGAAATTTTTCACTTGCAGAGAACTAGAGTATTTTCAAGCAAATATGCAACGGGTGAGAACAATACATAATGTGCTGACTGATGTCTCTTTCAGGGTTAATGTCACAAAACACAGGATGTATAGGAACTGCGTACAGGTAGAACCCAAGCTGACAGTTTCATACCAGGAGATAGTCTAAGTGAGAGAATTCCTAATGATATCCATTATAATCTGAAGGAAATTGGCCATACGATATGCTCCAGTTTTCCTTAGTATATTGTTAAATCATAATCACCAACAGCTCCAGTCCCACTGTCTTGGGTTGGGCATGGGGCCCTCTAATGAAATGTTTCCTCAAAATGCTTTCTGGCAATCTTCTGAGCTGGCTGCTTTGTTTACTCTTCAGCATTCTGCAAAATCTCACTTAGCATCCTTAAGCCTGTGCATTTTTGATGAGTATGGTATTACTATTTTTACATGCATTTTGTAAACTCCTTTGAGGAACACAGAGGGGGTACCCAAAGGGAAAGAGGTAGTGATGAGCGTCTTCGTTTACTTAGTCCATCCCCCAATCTTGCAGAGACCAGTATAAAGCTGTACCTATAAAAGCTCACTGATTTGCCAAGTATTTTTGCTCCAAAGGGACATCACCTATTTTTAGCAACAAAGAAGTGTTAGGAAGGGGAGGAAAGCATACCTCAGAAGGACAGATCTGAAATGAAGCCCAGAATACTGAAGAGAGTGGGGTGGAAAAGCAAAAGAGTGCCTAGTGAAAAGTCGCTGAAGCAGAGAGTGCAGATCTCATGCTCTGGGTGGTTGTAGGAAAACCCCAATTAAGAGTTCTGTTAATAGAGAATTGGGGAAATGTTATTAAAAGTCCTCTTAGCCAGGCTAATAAAGGAAATCAGGATGTGGCAAGCTGAACTGATTGTTTAATTTGTTCATTAATCTATATTTTTTTTAGATTGAAGCAAGCTATCAACACATTTATTGAGCAAGTATACTTATACAAAGCATTGTGCTAGGAAATGAGTGGAAGGGTGGGAGGATGGTATTTAAACAATACAGAATGAGTATATATTCTCCAAAAATATATGAGAAGCTATGTGTTAGAAGCTATGCTGCATGCTTTTTTGTATCTTATACCATTTAATCTTTAAAACAATGATTAGGAATCAAAACAATTCCTGTTTAACAGATGAACATTCTGAGACTCAGAAAAGCTAAGTTTTTCCCTCCTTCCCTCCCTTCCTTTCCTCTTCTTCCTTTTTTCCCCCCCTCTTTCTTTGAACAAGGTTGAATTCAAATGGTTAGTAGAATATGGTTCCTTTCTTCCAGGGTTTCACTCTTTTTGAAGATAGCAGAATCATAGATATGTAAAAGAGCTATAGTAGAGGTATGAACCCAGCAATATAGGCATTTAGAGGATGGGACATTCCATTATACTTGGTGATATCAGAGAGGGCTTCCTGGAAGAGGTAACATTTGAATTGAGTCTTAAAAGATGAGGAGTTCATCTAGTAGATAAGGAAGATAAGTCAATAATAACAGTGTGGCAGACACTGTTGGCTGTCCACTCAACACCCATCATCTTCTTTCTTTCTGGAAGAGCTGACATTTTCCTCAGGTGTCTTCTCCCCAACTTGACCTGTTCCTACCTTTAGGAGTAAGTGCTGATTGGTTTAGCCAATTATGGTAGGTCCATTACTCTTGTTTTATTAGCTTAGGGGTGGGCATACCAACCAGTTTGGGCCAATGAGACATAAAAGGGTATCTTGCTCTTAAGACGGAAACACTAGAAGAGATTGCCCTTTTTTCATCTCTAGGTATTTCTGTGCTGAGAAAGGGTGCTTAGAACTACTGCAGCCAGTTTGTGACTATGAAAGGAGCCAGTCTGAGGGCAAATTGAATTTTTTGAGGATGGCAAAGCAAAGAGAGAAAAAGACCAGGGTCTTTAATGACCCTGTTGAGTCGCTGAACAGCTGTTCCTGCTTTTCAACTTCCTGTCACATGTTGTTACAATTGTCCTTGTTCTATCAGCTGGTTTGACCTGGAGTCTCCCACAATGGCATCCTCACTGATAATAGAGAAGATGCAAAGGCATGAGGCTCAGAGAAGCCACAGGGCACTTAGAAATTGCCAGTAGTTCATCATGACTGAAATGCAGGGTATTGTGGAATGGAGAGTGATGTAATGGCTAGAAGTGAAAAAGTAGATAGGGGTCAGATCATGAATGCCTTATATGTGAGGATCAGACATTTGGACTTTACGTTGCAGATAATGGGGAGATATTGAAAAGTTTTAAGCAAGGTAATGGTATAATTAGATTTGTGGTTTGGAAGCATTTCTCTGACTACAGTGTGGAGGATTAAAGAGGATAAGATTTATCCTTCTGAATACCAAGGTCATTCAGTTCAGGAGAAAATGGAATCCTATGCAGGTTGGTCTCTCGCTTCCTTATCATTCCATGGAATTGGAATTGGAAAATGGAATTGGAAAGACAGAAGTTAAGGAAATATGCACAAAGTGGAAAATTAGAGGTAGATAGTAAGTACTTCAGGATTTCATCAAATAAGTCTATATTGGGAGTCATGAGGAGTTTCAAAGAGGGGATTGGATTTCAGCTGAATACTGAAGGACTTGGAAAACTTGGGTATGGAGTGAAGCATAAGTCAATGTAGGGCAAGGCCAAGTCAGGCTGAATGGAGAGTTCTGGAGGAGAGGGAGAGGATAACACTGGAATGGTCTCTTGCAACCAAAATGGCAGAAAAAGGAATTGAAACTTTACCCGAGTTCTTTCACTTAGCAGCTGTGGAACACTGGGCTTGATAAATGTTTGTTTCCTAATTAGTTGAATTGGGATTACAAACATATACTTTATTAACATCACCAAGTGATGTTGTATGAATATCACGTACCCCTGATATCATGTGATGAGAAAGACACTTCCTATTTGTGGTATTTGGGAAAAAAAACCCCAAAACCATGAGAAAGATGATCAGACAAACCCAATTTGAGAAACATTCTACAAAATACCCGATCATTACGCCTCAAAACTGCCAAGGTCACCAAAGGGAAAGAAACACTGATAAACCGTCACAGACCAGAGAAGTTGTCACAGGCCAGTCACATGACAACTGAATGCAATGTGTCCTGGACTAGATCCTAGTGCAGGAAAAAAGACATTAATGATGAAACTGGGGAAATCCAAATAAAATTCAGAGTTTAGTTAACACTAATTTCCCAGTGTTGGTTTCTTAATTTTGGCAAACTAACCACAGTGATGGGAATAAAAACAATAAGAGCCACAGAAACTGGGTGAGGCCACAATGTCACGGCTATCTTTGCAACTTTTTGTAAATCTGTAGTTTTCCAAAATAAGTTTATTTGAAGACAGTATACCCTTCACTGAGCAGTTACGAGGATGGAATGAAAGGCTATGTATAAAGCAGGTAGTACGGTGCCTGACACATAATAGGGCTTCCTGTTTTCTGTAAACTAGTGATTCTCACATTTAAGGTGTATAGAAATCACCTTGAGGTGTGTTGTCAGAAATGCAAACAAATCCCAGGACCTCAGTCTCAGAGATTCTGATTTAGTGGGTCTAAAACAGGGCTCAGGAATAAGAATTTGTAATAGGTGCCCTCTAGGGATCTTGACATGGGAGTTGCTACTGTAGACTGTGGGGATCCTGGGCTGGGAGTTGTATATTCCCCCAAGGAGGAAAATAATGGAGATATAAATGCCTGCCCTATTTACCTCAAATGGGTTGAAGGAAGAAAAGGGGGGAAAATGTAGAAGCAAGCATTTCAAAAACTGTAAGTTATAATTTAAATCATTACAGATTAATTTGGGATGAAAGAGGGGTTTGATTAGGTAGCCATTTAATAATAACAGCAGTGTGGTTGAAATCTAATTTTTATTCACTTCAGCCTCCTAAAATTATTCAGCTGCCTTTCCTGCTGAAGCATTCAGATGACCCATAGGACAAAGGCACAGTTCAACCCCTTCAATTATAGACAAGCTAACTGAAGCTGAGAAAGGAGATGTGACTGATTCAAGGTCATAGAGCTAGTTACTAAAAGAATGGATTAGAAACCACTTTTTTTTTCAGGTTTGTTGAAGTATAAGTGACAAATAAAAATTGCATATATTTAAGGTTTGCAGGTGACTTTTTAAAAGATTTTCATTTTTAAGTGATTTCTGTGCCCAGACTCAAACTTGCAACCTTGAGATCAAGAGTCACACGCTCCACCAACTGAGCCAGCCAGGTTCCCCAGTGATGTTTTGATATATGTACACATTGTGAACTGATCACTACAGTCAAGCTAATTAGCATATTCATCACCTTACATAGTTACCGTCTTTTTTGTGTGGTGAGAACACTCAAGATTTTACCCTCTTAGCAGATTTCAAGTATGTAATAAATACAGTGTTGTTAACTGTGGTCACCATGCTGTATATTATATCCCCAGACCTTATTCATTTTGCAGAACTGAAACTTTGTACCAACATCTTCCCATTTTCTGCTCCCCTTAGCCCCTAACAACCACCATTCTATTCCTTGCTTCTATGAATATGACTCTTTTAGTCATATCATGCAGTATTTGTCTTTCTGTGTTTGACTGATTTCACTTAGTATAATGTCCTCCAGTTTCATACATATTATTGCAAATGGCAGCATTTCCTTCTTTTTTAAGGCTGACTAATATTCTGGGGTATGCATAACATTTTCTTTATCCATTCGATACTTAAGTTGTTTCAATGTATGGGCAGTTGTGAATAATTCACAGAGAACAGGGGAGTGCAGATTCCTCTTTGAGATAATGATGTCATTCTCGTTGGACATAATGCTAGAGGTGGAATTGCTGGGTCATATTGGAGGAACCTCCATACTGTCTTCCAGAGCAGCCGCCCCAGTTTACATTCCCGCCGGTGGTGCACAAGGGTAGAAGCTACTCCTGCCAGCTCCCGTTCAGGTGGTGGTTTCTGCAATCAGATGACCATTGGATGCCACAGACTTTTCATGTGGACTCTGGAAATAGAGAAAGGAGGTCTGACTTGTTGAGGAGGACGCCAAAAGTTTGTTGACCTAAGTTCTGATGACAGGTTTGCTCTTGGCTCACTGTGTTCTAGAATAACTTTTCACTTCAGCTAGATGGAGAAAAAAAGGATCATCGGAATAGGAGAATAGCCCTTTGTGGGTACTCTTCCATCATGCTCAGCACATTCTCAGCCATATCAGCATGTGCCTCAACCTGCAAAAGCTCGGCAGGCTTTCGGAATTCTAACTGACCAAGCAGACAGACCCTCCTGCCCTGCCTCAGTTTAACCACATCACCGTGGCTGCACCGCTGCTAAGTCTGCTATTCCGAGGTAGTGTGGAACCCGGGACTACTTAGGAAAAATAGAAACCAAGGCATATCACTGTCTGTCTTCCCTGTCTAACTTGATAGAAGGGAAATCAGATTTTCATCCTCTCAGCACATTTTGTCTTGCCCTTCTGCTCACATTGTAGCTTCCTGGGCTATGTTCTGAGGAGTAGAGGTGAGGGTGCCCACCCACGTTTCCTAAGGCTGTCTGAGTCTCCATCATCCCTTGGGGTTTCATTCCAAGATGGCAGGGCAGGAAATACACTGTCCCTGAGTCTCCATGTTCTTGCACCACCTCCCACCCCTGCCCCAGTGCCTTCTCGCAGCCCAGAAAGGGCTTCTTCCACTTTATGTACTCGGAAATGCCCTTGCATTATAAATTATATCCTCCCTAGGCTGTGACTTATGGTAAAAACCCTTTACTCTGAATATTTCATGTTTTGGACTTATTAATAATTCTTTTACAACAGATCCTCGTTCTTGCAAATGAAATAAAGATGTAGCTCTAACTGTTGTTTTCTCTGAAATAACCTTTATTTAAGAACCTATCATGAAATCCAGAAGTTAAAAACTGAAGAGGAGGGGCAGGGAGTGAGGTGCTGGGCTAAAAGCAGGGCAATTAAGTTAAGATATGCATTTTGACTGATGAGACCCCTCGGCCTCCTTTCTTCCTTATCCATTTACATTCTCTCAGAAAGCTACAGGAGGTTGAGCTCCACCACAGTGAGGGACTAACCAAGAAAGAGGAGGTTTGGGATTCAGGAAGCTGCAGAATTGGGTAAGGGATTCTCAGGATGGTGCCGAAGGAAGGTCCCAGGATGACAGCTGTGTGTTTAGGCCTAGAAAGCAACCAGTCCAGACCAGAAGAGAAGGTGGAGGGCTCCAGGGAAAAATGATCATCATCTTGCTTTCACCAAGTGAAAAGTTGAATTCAATTGCTCTTAAAGAGTATGGGAAAATCTAGCTTCTAGAACAACACAGCAACAACGGAAATCGTAGCCAATTCTAAGGAAGACCAATTATTGACCTCAGAGAAAAAAAGTTGCACAGAGAAAAAGAGGGAAGCATAGTCAACTGCATAACTCAGCAATAAAAAATATTTAATAAAGTCTGACTCTTGCTTTGAGTAAAAGAGAACATTTATTTATTTTTTTTTAAGATTTTATTTATTCATTTGACAGACAGAGATCACAAGTAGGCAGAGAGGCAGGCAGAGAGAGGAAGGGAAGCAGGCTCCCTGCTGAGCAGAGAGCCCGATTCGGGGCTCAATCCCAGGACCCTGAGACTATGACCCGAGCCGAAGGCAGAGGCTTTAACCCACTGCGCCACCCAGGTGCCCCGCGAAAGAGAACATTTATAATAGAAAAATGAGGAGAGGAATGTGGATGTAAGTGAGCTATATCACCAAAATAGTGTGATAAGTCAATGATTAGTGTCCAAAGTCCATGAATCAAGACATAGCAATTTAAGCACATTAGTTAGAAATACAGGAAGATGACAACAAAGAGAAACAGCTAAAACATTTGAAAATATTTGCTATTTAAAAAAATTTTTTTAAACATTGTATTTATTTATTTGACAGAGAGAGAGATCACAAGTAGGTAGCTCTCTACCAGGTAGAGGCAGGGGAAACAGGCTCCCCGCTGAGCAGAGAGCCTGATCCAGAGCTCGATCCCAAGACCCTGAGATCATGACCTGAGCCGAAGGCAGAGGCTTAACCCACCGAGCCACCCAGGTGCCCCGAAAATATTTGCTATTAGAGAACAGAATGTGACCCCCAGTTTTTATGGTTCTTTTCAATAATTCTCTCTCTCTAACAAAAAGCTAAAATCCATTTGACAAATCAGTTTGTTTAGAAATAAATGTATTGTGTATTTAAAGGCTTAAACTAGCAAAAAAACACAAACCAAGACACTTCACATTGTGCCTGAAACAACCCAGTTTTTTTACTTGGTTTAAGGTCCCTGATCTTCAACTCACCTAATCTTGGAAGCACTTGGGGGACATGAAGTTTTCACATGCACATTGTCCACACATGACATGCCAACATTTCTAACGTTGAAAGCAACCACTGATAGTGATTATGAGCTTCTGATATACCACTTTCTTCCTGCTTTAAGGTCTTTCCCTTATTTATCTATTTATTTATTTATTTGGGGGAGAGAGAGAGAGCATGAGCATGAGGAGAGAGGCAGAGGGAGAGGGAGAAGCAGACTCCCTGCTGAGCAGGAAGCCCAATTTGGGACTCGATCCCAGGACCCTGGATCCTGACCTGAGCAGAAGGCAGACCTTCAACCAACTGAGCCACCCAGGTGCCCCAGGTTGTTCTCTTTTTACCTCAAACCTGGGACACTTTGTGGAAGTCTGCATCATGATCCTTGCTATTTCCAAAGATTCATGACAGAAACTACTGAACATATGTAGTTCTAGCAGCTCCTAATTGTAGATGATAAAATAGCAGCTAAATCTATTTATTCATATTTACTTATATTGCCTGGTAAACACAATTAATTATCTTAGCTACAATACTTAGTTGGTATAGTTGTTGCACTTGAGAAAGCCATATGGTTTGTGGCTAAATATAGTGATTCCGTCTCAGTGCCCTCTTGTATATACGTTGTCTAGATTCTTTTTGCTTCTCATGTTTGCAACGAAAATAGCCGTCATCACTGAGTAGATGTTTCAGTGCGATATCCCACCATGACCACATTTACTCGATGCACTTGACTTCTGTACCGGTGTCATGAATTGCCGTCTGTGGAGCAGCCCCCTCATCTTCTATGTTCCGCTTGTCCTCGTTGTTTACAGCCAGTTACGGATTTGTATCTGGTGCTGCTCCGTGAAGATCCCTGCCAGGACCTTTCACTCTTGTCATCTTCAGAAGTTCCCTTTGGTCACCTTTCTCTGCCTTCTCTTTTCTCTGAAAGCTTCGTTTCGGTCTCCTAGTCTTCGTGAGCTGTTCTCTATGTCTCATTAGCATTTTCCCTATAATTTCTCAGAGTTCTTCACATGTTAGCAATTTTTGCATTTCTTCAGAATTTTTAAGTATTTTAAAAATATTTTTAAATATTTAAATAAAAATTAAAAAAATTTTTAAATATTAGGTAGCTCAATATTAGCAATACATAATTTTTGATACACATAAGAGGAGTAAAACTACTAGTATGTACTCTGTTAGATTTACAAGGGTGCTAAAATTTAATGTTACCTGGTAGAAATTCTAAGCTGATTCTGTAAGACTAAGTGAATAAAATCCTAGGAATGTATACAATTCTTATAGTTACCTGTTACCTGTCAATGTAGTATTTATAAATTAATAGTCATGGAATTTCACTTGACTACTGAATGTTGGCACAGTCTGGAATGAGCATGTGAAAGCCATCCCAGACTTTCAGGTGGCTGGCTGGCTGGCTGGGGAGAAAATTGTAGAGAGATAACTAAATAGATGAATATGTAGATTAGTCTGATGTCTTGGCTTTCTTCCCCCAAAATGTTCTTGAGTTACCCATGCAGTGATCTGGAAGGCTAACAATCTAGAAAACTGAGTTCTCTACACAGTTTTATAGGTATGTAATATTTTAGGAAAATAAAACATTTGAAAATAGGAACTTACGAAGAGATTCAAGAATGATTATTTATTTTACAAGAAAATCTACCCAGAGTCCTTCTTTTTTTTTTTTTTTTAAGATTTTATTTATTTATTTGACTAACAGAGATCACAAGTAGGCAGAGAGGCAGGCAGAGAGAGAGGAGGAAGCAGGAGCAGAGAGCCCGATGCAGGGCTTGATCCCAGGACCCTGGGATCATGACCTGAGTGGAAAGCAGAGGCTTTAACCCACTGAGCCACCCAGGTGCCCCACCCAGAGTCCTTCTTTACGGAACATTAGATTTCTTGTAATATGCAAGGCTAACCAGTCCTGTATATGTGTTACTCCTGTAGTTTTCTTTTAGGATTGATATATTTTGTCCTCCCTAAATTGTTGATTGCCAGCAATTTGGGATCAAGTTGAATACAAACTGAATTTAAAAATACATGTTTACTGAGGTGGTTGATACAGCATTGTACCTTTGTGCACTGAGCTTCTATCTGACAGTAAGTCCTGGGAAATGAAACATGGCAACATTACTGCATATTTGATAAAACCATTTTATCAAATGAAAGTTTGCTTGAAAAACAAACATTTTTTTAAAATTTAATGAAGCTTTTTTTTAAAAGATTTGTTTATTTTAGAGAAAGAGTGTGAAAGTGGGAGTCTGTGTGGGTGAGCAGGGGTGGAGCAGAGGGAGAAGGAGAGAAAGAACGTCAAGAAAACTCCACACTGGCATGGAGGCTGACAACTCTGGGATTATGACCTGAGCTGAAACCAAGAGTCAGATGCTTAACTGACTGAGATATCTAGGTGCCCCAAGGTTGTTTTGCTTTGTTTTTTAAATATGAAGAAAAGTATAGAGAATATAACAAAAACCAATGAACCCATTATCAGATTTAATAACTATTAAGATGCTGTCATATTTTCTTATCTTCCTTTCCTCCTTAGAGATAACCACTGTCCCGAAATTGGTGTGTTTGAGTCTTTCGATGTTTTTGTGTTTTAAAAAAATTCCATAAATATCATAAATAATATATTCCATAGTTTTGTGTGCTTCAAAATGTTAAATAAATGATATCATGCCTTCTAAATCCTTTTGCAGCTTGCATTTCCCATTTAGCATTAGGTTTCTGAGATTTTTCCATGGAGATACAGTTCATTCATTTGAACTGGGATATAGAATCTGTTATACAACCAAGTCAGTTATTTATCTTTTCCCTTACCAAAGATGCCAAGACAGTTTTCACTTATTCTGGTATTACAAATAGTGTCATAGTAAACATCCTTACGTATTTCTCCTTGTGCACACGGACAGGAGTTTCTCCTGAGCAGTGACTCTCAAACTTGCATGTGCATCACAATCACCTCAATTACTTATTAAAACACAGATTGCTGGTGCTGGAACTGTATTCCCTCCACCATTATACAGAACCTGCTAGATCCAGGCTTCCATAGCTAAGACCTCCAGATCCATGCCATTTCTGTCATGATTTGCATTAGCCAAATAACTCCACCTGTTGCCTTTTTGCCCATCTAATTGAGATAAATGTATAATGTATCATCTAACTCAGAACTCAAATTTTGAGTCTGAAAGGGAGCTTTATAATTGCGATGCCCTACTCACCATCCGTTTTTGGATCAAAGGCTCTTGTGACTCTCTGATTGGAAAAATATGATTAGGAAGATTTGTAATTTAACAGATCTGTACCTAAGAGTGAAGCAGTCTGGGAAATGTGGCTTTATGGATTCTAGTTTTGGAAGGTACACATAGTCTGTGTATATCAAGATCAGCCAAAATCCTTCAAAAAATTTTGAACAGGCCTACTTAACAATGATTAGTTTGTAATTATTTTAAGTTTTCTTTCTTTCTTCTTTTTTAAAAAATCTGTCTTATTACACTGGCTAGGACCAACAGAAGAATGTTGAACAGTTATAGTAATACTCATTATTTTTCTCTTCTTTTTCTTAAAAGAAATGCTTTAAAGTTGTATTATTAATTATGATGTTTTCTGTAGTGTTTTAAAATATGTTGTGTCAGGATTTAAAAAATTTACTTTTATTTCTGGTTTTCAGAGAGTTTTTCTTTTTATGATAATATCCATTAAATTTAATAATGCTTTTTTTATACATAGTAAGGTAATTAATTTTTTTCTCCTTTAGTCTACAAATGTGTTAAAACACACAAAAAGATTTTCTAGTATTAAACCAGCCTTGAATTCTAGGGATTATTTCTACTTTGTACTTACATGTATGTGTGTCTGTCTCTGTGTGTTTATATATAAAGTATAAGTAGTTGGTTTTTGGGTACTAATACATTCCTTAGGATTTTTAAAAAAATATGTTCATGAATGAGCTGAGTTACATCCTTTCTAATACTGTATTTTTTCAGTT
This sequence comes from Mellivora capensis, assembly GCA_004024625.1. Taxonomy (NCBI): domain Eukaryota; kingdom Metazoa; phylum Chordata; class Mammalia; order Carnivora; family Mustelidae; genus Mellivora; species Mellivora capensis. The sequence continues at coordinate 78,530 of PISX010006604.1, read as the reverse complement.
TTGGAGTCATGGTATGCTATCCTCAATAAAATGGGTTGGGAACATTTCTGTGTTTCTTGTATTCTCTGGAAAACTTTAACACAGTGATCATTGAAAGTTTGACTGTGTTCCCTATAAAGCCATCTGGCTTGTTGTGACTTTTTTTTGAGGGGGGGGCGTATATATTTTTATTTATCTGTTCCAGTTCTTTAATTAATATAGATCTATTCAAGTTTTTTATTTTCTATATCTATTTTGGTAAGTTATCTTTTTCTAGAGAATGATTCAAATTTTGTTATGTTTCCAGATTTACTGGCATCAAGCTACTCAACCTATTTTCTTACCATTTTTAGAAATGTCTATTGTATTTGTGACCCCCTTTACTTTCATGTCTGTTTTATTTATATTTTCATGTTTTCCCCCATGATTAGTCTTAATCACAAAATAGTTCATTTATTTTTTTCCTTTCAAAAAATAAGTTTGAGGTTTGTTTCTATTGTTTGTTTTCCATTTCATTAATTTCTGCTTTTATATTTATCTTTTCATTCTACCAACTTCTTCCTAATCTCTTGAGTCATTAGTTTTTAATTTTTCACGTTTTATAATTTCATTTAGCTGTGCCCCACACATTTTGAAATACTCTTTTCTTTGTGCATCAGTTTTAAATATTTTATAATTTTCATTGTGAATTCTTCTTTTACTCATAAATTATTTAAGAGTACATTGAAAATTTCCAAATACATGAAATATTTTTAGATTTTTTGTTACTGATTGCTAAACTTAATGTATTTTGACTAGGTATTGTGGTCTGTGTGACATGTTCAGAGATTTTTTGAGATTTGCCTTTGTCCTGATATGTGGACAGCTTTTTTTTTTTTAAGACTTTTATTTATTTATTTGACAGAGAGAGAGATCACAAGTAGGCAGAGAGGCAGGCAGAGAGAGGGGGAAGCAGGCTTCTTGCTGAGCAGAGAGCCCAATATGGGGCTTGATCCCAGGGCCCTGGGATCATGACCTGAGCCGAAGGCAGAGGCTTAACCTGCTGAGCCACTCAGGCGCCCCATGGACAGCTTTTATAAGTATTCCATTTTTATGTCAAAAAGAATGTAAGTTTTCTAATTGTTGCATGTGTTATTTTATGTAATTATTGGCATTACGGCAAGTCTTTTAATTGTGTCATCATATCATTTACAGCCACAGTGTTTTTTGTCTTTTGATTACAGAGGCACATTAAAAAATCAATCATGGGGATGCCTGGGTGGCTCAGTTGGTTAAGCGGCTGCCTTTGGTTCAGGTCATGATCCCAGCGTCCTGGGATCGAGTCCCACATCGGGCTCCCTGCCAAGCAGGGAGCCTGCTTCTCCCTCTGCCTCTGCCTGCCACTTTGCCTGTGCTCGTGCTCTCTCTATCTGACAAAATAAATAAATAAAATATTAAAAAAAATCAATCATGACTGTAAATCTTTTCCTTTATCATTATAACTCTGTTTTCCCTGTATATTTTGAAGTTGTTGGGTTTATACAAGTTCAGAATTATTTTGTCCTTTAGTGAATTAATTTTTTATTTTTATGTATCCCTAGTAATACTGTTTTTCTTTGTACATTATTTTGTTTGATATAAATATCTTTTTGTTAGCATTTGCCTGATATGTTTCCCCATCATTTATTTTTAACTTTTCTGTGTCCTTATGGTATAGTTGTGACTCTCAGAGTCAGCAGATAACAGGATTTTATTTTTAAATCCAAATTTAAATCTTACTTGTCCAATATTGAAATCTCACATGTCCAATATTGAAATTCTTTCTTGTTTCAATATCCATGAAATGTGACATTATTGTTGTTATTGTTGATGTTGATGTTTTACCAGTTTCTTACCTCTTCTTGATTCTTTTAGTCCATTCTTTCTTTTTGGGTTCAATTTCCTTTTTTCCTAAAGTACACCCTTAAGTAACTCTTTCAGCAAGGGTATCTCAGTGACTTGCTGTCTCACAGGAGAATTTCCTCTACTCAGTGTTCTGGGCAGGTAATAACTTAACTGCTTTGCGGAGCTGGTGGATAGAGTTTTCTCAGTTCGGTTGCCACAGTCAAAGCCATCCTTAAAGGGAGTTGGCTTTATGTTTAAGCCCAGCTTTCAGCTTTCTCCTACTTTTAACCCAAAACTGTATTTCCTGTATCTGTGCCTTATAGCTTCCAGGCTCTAGGACCCATTCTTAGATTTAATACCACTTCTTCATAATGTCTCCTGCTGCTCTGGCTTTATCTTCCCACTGTATTCTTTTCACCTGAGGGGAATTCTCACTTTCTTTTAAGCTTGGCTATGTATTATTATTTTTTTTTACTAATATTTTACCCAGAAGTTCTATCTGTTTGGAATGAGAAACCATTTTATTTCTTTTTAGAGCACCATGATCATAGATGTTGAATCCTAAAGTTCTTTTCCAAGCATGTATGTTTTTATCTCCAATATGATTTTCAGTTACACTGTATCTTTGTCCATATTTAGGAGATTAAATAGTTGGACACTTACTTTTTAACTGTTTTCTCCATGTTGCAAGTGAAACACCTTTTCAATGTGCCCGTATTGATACATTTTTGCTGATGGCCTAGAATTTTCCTACCCCACCCCCATTGGCTCTCTCTTGCATGCCTTCCCACTACCTTCTTACTACATGAATGGTTTTTAAATCATCAGCTCCTCTCATTGCAAAGTGATATGGTGAACATAGGTTTAAATGACTTGACTGTGGCCCCCCAAATATCTCCTTCTAAAAGTGTCTGTGTCTTAATAGAGTACTGGGAAATACAAAGAATGAGTAGATTTGGGGATTGAAGAAGGTTATCATGAGAGATATTTTGGGTTCCAGTAATCCAGTATTCTCTTCTGGTGCCCATAGACCACATGACCTCACAAACTGCTCTCTTTGCTATCTCTGTTTAAACATATCTCATCCTCTAAAGAATTCAGTATCAACTCTCATGGACTTTGATGTAAATAAAAACTCAAAAGTGGGGCAGGACCAAGAAAGCAACATGGCTCCTAAACATCCTTCCTCCCATAGATACACCTAATGTACCGCTACACATGGAGCAGTTCCTCTGAGAGAAGTCACTTCTGTACATCAGATAACAGAGAAAACACCTACATCAAAGTGAGTAGGAAAGGCCACGACATACTCTGATCATAAACCCCACCCCTGGCATAGTGGCATATAATTGGGTAGGACCCTTAACTCCCAGCTTTTCCTTCAGAAGCACAGGGTTTGAATTGCACATCTAGGTCCCAGCTTTTAAGGCTCCCACTCAAGGGATGGGTTCTCCAATTACCTAGCTCTGAAAGCCAATAGGGCTTGTATTCACAAGACTCTCAGGACTATGGAAAACAATGGATAGTTTTTAACAGGTGGGTGAACACTTACTGTCGCTGTCTCCCAAGGTCTCAACAAATATGGAGTAGGCAAAAATGCTCATCTTCCTGTCTTTCCTTTGGAAGAGGATTGACTGCATACCTCACCTTCTGCTGCCTGAGGTTCTAGCTCCTAATTTGCACACATAGAAGGGCTAGCTGCTTCCACAGAGCCTGGGGGGCATTGGTGGGCACTTTTATTGTTCTCTGTCTCAATCAGTTCACTGATAAAATCAGGTCACCAACATCTCTTTTGAAGGATCTTTTGCACATGCCTGTCACTCCAGCTTTTGCAGTTGTAGCCTGAGAGTTGGACCCCTGAATTACCTTTCTCTGAGCTAATGGGGCTTGCATTTATGAATCCCATGGGACTGTGGCAAAGAAGCATTTTTAATTTCATTTATTTATTTGAGAGAGAATGAGAGAGAGAGAAAGAGAGCAAGAGATGGGGGAGGGTCAGAGGGAAAAGCAGACTCCCCCCACCAAGCAGGGAGCCCTATGCGGGACTCGATCTCAGGACTCCAGGATCATGACCTGAGCTGAAGGCAGTCGCTTAACTGACTGAGCCACCCAGGTGTCCCAAAAGAAGCATTTTTAAATGAGTTCAGGGGCACCCCTTCATGGCTGTACACCTAGGCTCAGTTTACAGGGAGCAGACAAAAATGCCCATCTCCCAGATTCTCTCTGGAGGGGTTTAACTACATACTTGCCCAGCTGCTGCCTGAGAGTCTGACTTCTAATCAGCCTATATTTATGTGCTGATTGTCCTTTGGGACACTGACAGGTCTTGGCACACCCTCAGTTACTAGAGCGACCAAGAATAAAGACAATAGCTTGAAAAATCACAAAAGTTTTAGAAACAACCAGGAGCTCAGGCAGGTTGATTGACAACATTCATCTTCTACAGAAGACCAGTCTGTCAAGACTAGGAGAGGTGACTGTTTTATCTAACGTGCAGAAACCAACACAGAGAGTTAGGGAAAATGAAGAAAAAAGAGGGATATGTTACAAACAACATAACAAAAATCTCTGGAAACCAATTTTAATAAAGTGGAGATAAGTGATTTACCTGGTACAGAGTCCAAATAGTAGTCATAAAGATGCTTACTAAGGACAGGAAAGCAATGGATGAGCAAAGAGAATTTCAACAAAGAGAAAATATTAAAAAGTACCAAACATAATTCATAATGCTGAAGAGTACAGTAATGGAATTGAAAATTCAATAGAGGAGTTCAACAGACTAGACAAGTGGGAGAAAAGATTAATGAACTTGAAAACAGAGCAGTCAGATTTATCCAGTAAGAGGAGCAAAAGGAAAAAAAAAAGTGAAAAGAGCTTAAAGTACTTATGGGACACCATGAAACAGACCATTATGCATTATAGGGGTCCCAAAAGGAGGAGAGAGAAAAAAAGGAGTAGAAGGCTTATTTAAAGAAATAAAGTCTGAAAACTTTACTAACCTGGGAAGAGAAACAAACATCCAGATCCAGGAAGCCCAAATAATACCAAATAAGATGAAGATAAAGCACCCACCTCAATCAATACATATTATAATTAAGTTGTCAAAACTTAAAGACAGAGAATCTTATAAGTAGAATGAAAAAAGCAACATATAGGGGAGCTCCCATAAAATTACCAGCAGAATTTTTCAGCAGAAACTTTGTATGCCAGAAGGGAGTAGGATGATATATTCAAAGTGCTGAAAGAACTGCCAGTCAAGAATATTCTACCTGGCAAAATTGTTCTTCAGAATTTAGGGAGAGAGAAAGAATTTAAGGAGAGAGTTTTCCAGACAAAAGCTGAAAGAGATCATCACCACTAGACCAGCTTTATAAGAAATGTTGAAGAGAGTTCTTCAAGCTGAAATGAAATATTCTGTATGAAAACATAAAACTCGCTGGTAAAGGTAAGTATATAGTTATATTTGGAATAATGGTGATGGATAAATCACTTATAACTTTAGTTTAAACATTAAAAGACAAAGTATTAAAAATAAATATAACTACAATAATTTGTTAATGGACACACAGTACAAAATGACTTACATTGTAACATCTAGAACAAAATGTGGGGGTGTATAAAAATGTAATGTTTTATATGCATTTAAAATTAAATGCTTATTTAAGTTATCAACTTAAAATAGACTGTTACAGCTATGTTTTATGTAAGCCTCTTGATAACCACAAAGTAAAAACTTACAGTAAATACACAAAATAAAGAGAAAGGAATCAAAACATACCACTATAGAAAGTGGTCAAATCACAGCAGAAGAGAGCAAGAGAGGAAGAAAGGGACAAAGGAACTATAGAAAATAATTATTAAATGGTAGTAATAAGTCTATATATATCAATAATTACTGAAATATAACTGAACTAGAGTCTCTGATCAAAATACATAGAGTAGCTGAATGAATAAAAAAAGACTTAACTCTGTTCTGCCTATAAGACTCACTTCTGCCTTAAAGAAACACATAGACTGAAGGCAAAGGAATGGAAAAAGATATTATATGCAAATGGAAGCCAGGGAAAGCAGGAATGGCTATCCATACATCAGAGAAATTTTTTTAAAAAATTTATTTATATGAGAGAGAGAGAACACATGCACAGGTAGGTAGAGCAGCATGCAGAGGGAGAGGAAGCTGAACTAAAGGCAGACACTTCACCAACTGAGCCATCCGTGTACTCCAAGAAGATGAGTTTTAAGACAAAAAACTATAACAAGAGACAAGGTGATTATGTAATGGTAAAGAGCTATTTCAACAAGAGTATATAATAATTGTAAATATTTATGCACTCAGCATCAGAACACCTAAATGTATAAAGCAAATGCTAACAGATCTCAAAGGAGAAATATATAGAACAGTAGGGAGGCACCTGGGTGGCTCAGTCAGTTAAGCAGCCAACTCTTGATTTCAGTCTCAGATCATGATCTCGGGTCCTGGGATTGAGCCCCGAATCAGGCTCCATGCTCAGTGGGGAGACAGAGATTCTCTCTATCCCTCTCCCTCTGCCGCTTTTCCCCCCTTTCCTCACAGTGTACACACACTCTCTCTGTCTAAAATAAATAAATACATCTTTAAAAAAATAGTAGAGAACTTCAGTACCCTCTCAACAATGGATAGGTCATTCAGATGGAAAATCAATAAGGAAACATTTGACTTAAAACATGCATTAGACCAGAGGGATCTAACAGACAAATATAGAACATTACATCCAACAGCAACAGAATACACATTCTTCTCAAGTGAACATGGAATATTCTCCAAGAGGACTCATATGTTAGGCCACAAAACAGGTCTTAATAAATTTAAGAAGATTGAAATCGTATCAAGCATTTTTTTATGACCATAATGTCATGAGAATAGAAATAAATTATAAGAAGATTGGAAAATCTACAAATACATGGAGATTAAGCAGCATGCTGCTGGACATTGGGTTAAAGAAGAGATCAAAAGGGAAATTTAACAAATATCTTGAGATAAATGAAAATGGAAACACAACATGCCAACACTTATGCAGTACTGCAAAAGCCATCATAAGAATGAAGTTTATAGTAATAAATGGCAACATTAAGAAAAAAATCTCCAATAAACAATCTAATTTTCCACCTCAATGAACTAGAAAAAGAACAGACTAAGCCCAAATTAATAGAAGAAGGGAAATAACAAAGAACAGAGAGGAAATAAATGAAACAGAGACTAAAAAGTAGGAAAGATCAATGAAACTAATATCTGGTTTTTCAGAAAAATAAAATCGACAAACCTTTAAGAAAGAAGACTCAAGTAAAATCAGAAATGAAAGAGGAGACATTACTACTGATAACACAGAAATACCAAATACTATAAGAAACTACTATGAACAATTATATGCCAACAAATTAGATAACCTAGAAGAAATGAATACATTCCTAGAAACATACAACCTGCCAAGACTGAATCATGATGAAATAGAAAATCTGAACACCAGTTACTAGTAAGGACATTTGTAGTCCAAACTTTTTAAGAAAGAAAAGTCCAGGATGAAATGCCTTCATTGGTAAATTCTACCAAACATTTAAAGAACTAATACCAATCCTTCTCAAACTCTTACAAAAATATACAAGAGGAGGAAACACTTCCAAACTTGAATTACAAGGCCAGCATTAATCTGGTACCAAAAGATAGACATGGACACTACAAGAAAAGAAAACTACAGGCCATTATCCCTGATGAACATAGATGTAAAAATCCTCAACAAAATATTTGCAAACCAAATTCAACAGTACATTAAAAAGATCATACACCGAGATCAAATGATATTTACCCCAGTGATGCAAGGATGGTTCAACATATGTAGATCAATATATTAGATATACCATATCAACAAAATGAAGTATAAAAAATCATGTGATCTTCTGAATAAATGCAGGAAAAACATTTGACAAAATTCAACATTTGTTTATGATAAAAACTCTCACAAGCTGGGTATTATACCTCAGCATAGTAAAACCATAGATGACAAGGCCACAGCTAATATTATACTCAGTGGTGAAAAGCTGAAAGCTTTCCTTCTCAAAGATAAGAAACAAGACAAGGATGTTCACCTCTTGCCACTTTTATTTTATTATTTTATAGTACTAGAAGTCCTAGCCAGAGCAATTAGGAAAGAAAAGGAAATAAAAGACATTCAAATAGGAAAGGAGGAAGAAGTAAAAAAATGTCTCTGTTTGCAGATAGTATGATATTATATGTAGAAAACCTAAAGACTTTACTACAAAACTGTTAGAACTAATAAATGAATTCAGTAAAGTTTTAGGATACAAAATCAATATGCAAAAATGAGTTGTGTTTTTAAACAATAACAATGAACTGTTGGAAAGAGACATAGCTAGACAGAATAAGGCAAAACCTTCATGGTATCACTTATATGTGAAATTCTTTAAAAAGTCAAACTCAGCTGTGAAGTGTGTAAACCTAGAGATTCACAGACATGTACCCCTGGGGATAAAAATACATTATATGTTTATAAAAAATAAAAAGTTAAAAAAAAGTCAAACTCATAGAAACAAGGTAGAGCAGTGATTAGAAAAATTAGAGGTTGGGAAAATTTGGGACATGCTGGTAAAAGGGTACAACTTTCAGTTATAAGATGAATAGGGTCTTGGACACTGGGTGGTTCAGTCAGTTGAACCACTGCCTTTGGCTCAGGTCATGGTCTCAGGGTCCTGGGATTGAGCCCTGTGTCAGGCTCCCTGCTCAGCGGGATGTCTGTTTCTCTTTCTTCCTTTTCCCTCTGCCTCTCCTCCCACTCATGCACTATCTTTCTCTCAAATAAATAAAATCTTAAAAAAAAAAAGTGAATAGGGTCTTGGGACCTAATGCATAACATAGTGACTATAGTTGATAATATATTGTTGAAATTTGCTAAGAGAATAGAACCTAAATGTTCTCAGCAGAAAAGGGTGGGGGAGTAAATATATGAGGTGATAGATGTGTTAATTAACTTTATGGTGGGAATCCTTTCATGTATACATGTATCAAATCATCACATTGTACACTTTAAATATATTACAGTTTTATTTGTCGGTTATACCTCAGTAAAGGTGAAAAAAAGAAAGTCATGTCAGGAACTATTACCTGGGGAAAAAAAAAAAAAAGAAGGTTTGAGAGAATTAACACTCTCAGGAGACACATCAACCAAAAGGGACAGAGCCTTGTTTAATGCCCTTAGGGAGAGACAATTCTCTGAGGTTCCAGTGACCTCAATAACACATTCTTCCCCTTGCTTTTCTCTTTTTCTTGTCTCCCTGTACCTGATCCTTCACTCTGTTCCCTTGGATCATCCCCAGTAAATGCCCTGCACCCAAGTCCTGGTCTAAGGCTTTGCTAGGGGGCCTGCAATCCAAGACACATCTCTCCTGCAATTTTGTACTGCTTAAATACAAGTGTAGTTTTGCCATGATGTGCTTGCAGGCATCGAGAGACAATGTACAGTATTCTTTTTAAACTCTATAATTAGTATTATACTACTAAAAAAACCTCATAACAAATAACCATCTTCCTAAAAGGAAAGCTTCTCTCTTCTTCTGATCTTTTTCTCCATTCTTTCTCAAAACAAACCAAAATAAAAACAACAAAAAACCCTCAAACTAAAACAAACACAACTCATAATTAAAACACCCTATTTCCACAAAAACATCATAACCTAAGACATAGCATCACAATAGCATCACATCAACTGTGAAAACTATAGTCCAGATGTAAAATAGTATCTGGGCCATCTTTCATCATAGCATGAATATGAAGCCTATTTCAAAGAGAATGAAAAAGAAAGTCATATATTTGTATGTGAAAGGCTCCATAAAAGTATGTGGGGTCTGTCATATTTGTGCATCTAAATCTAAGGGGAAATTAAGTAATTCTGTAACTGCACACAGTCATCACCAGGAGTTCATCATGTGAAAGAATGAAGATGGTCAAGGAAAACCTTTAGGCTTATGTCAGAAAATGTTCCCAGATGCATAAATGCCTAATTCAGCTACTAGTCCTTACCAGTTAAGCAGCTTGTTGAAAAGTCAAGCTCCAGTCGGAAGCTGCATCCAGGCTCAGATGTTGAAATCAGTATGTCCTGCTGGTTAGGCTGTGACACAGCCAAAGCTATAGCCTAGCTTCTTTACTGAACCCTCTGCAGTGGCATGGCGTTTAAACTCCAGCTCCTTTATATACACTCATGTAGATAGTAAACCAGTAGGAATCTCAGGGAAGGTGAGAGTGAGAATTCTTCTTATTTCAGTCTCGGCCATTATATTTGGAGCATTAGGCAATGAGTGTCCTAGTAAAATCAGCAGAGGGCAACCAGATTACTTGGGATAATAATTGACAGTTAAGGAATAACAGACAGGTAGTAGATGTAAGGAGTTGTAGGACAGTTTGTAGAATAGAACTTTATTGTAAATGCCACCAGTGGCACTGCTAATGATAATAAAGAAGCAAGGAGCTGATGTTAATAAATGGGTAAAAAAATCATTTCAAATTAGCACTTTTGTCATTTAGAAACAATGCTTGTGTAACGAGGGTTCAGTTCCAACTTGTAGGGGTAACTACTATTAACAGTTAATTGTGTATCTTTTCAGAAGCTTTTAATGAATCTTTAAGCACATATAAGCATATCTTGTATTTTTTAACCTAAAAAAATCATATAACTTGCATCATAAGCATTTTTCCATATCAGGTCATACAGATCTTTTAAATTCCTTTAACTGTTGCAAAGTGTTGTGGGAAATACTTTATTCAACTAGTCTCCTAATAGTGAACATTTACCTTGTTATTATAATCCTCGAACTTTCACTAAGCCTACAACAATTAGCATTATTCATGTTGCATTTATACAAGTGTGAGTATATTTGTAGATATTGCTGGATTACAATTTGTATATATTTTGAACTTTGATAGATAATACCAAATTTTCATTCAAAGAATAAATTCCTTGAAATCAAGTGGTATGTGCATTTTATATTTCAGAAATGTTGTGCCAAGTTATATTCCTGGACAATATGACAAACTAGATAATCTGAATATATTTCCCCCCAAAAGACACCTGGAGTATTAAACAACATATAACAAATAGCTCATCTATAAAGCTAAGGTTGAAAAAAAAAAAGTAAGGCAAATCCCCAGGTACCAAAAATGAAGAAGAAGCTGAAAACCAAGGAAAGAAGAAGGCATTGATGCTTCTGATGCCCAAAGTATTTACTGTTCCAGGTAACCAAGATGCTCAATGTTTAACAGCTACACGAAGACTAGACCTTGGACCCAGCATGTGGAGAATCAAGGAGAAATGAGGACCCTCACATGAAACTGAATCTTTAAGCATATCTGTCGTGAAAAGATGGACTAGAGAAAAAAATAGCCAGCAAAAGAGATAATAAAGCAAATTCCCTGACTTGGCCTGGTAATACAGTGGGTAATACATTGTCTCCTGAGAATTCATAACCAGAGACATGGTCTCAAATTGATTAGGTGTTCTAATATATGCTATCTTGGGCACCTTGGGTGCCTAACAAAAGTAAATACAAATCTTCTGTTAAAAACTCACATCTTCTACTCAGGCTGCCTGAGATTCCCATGGGTATAAGGCTTGATTGAACATAAACTGATAAGACAAACTTGCACCATACAGGAGGAAATGGATTTCCATATATGTTACAAGCAGAGAAAACAGTGGTTATTAGAACTTTTGTATCTTTAAGATAATTGAGCCATCAGATAACTGAATATAAAATGAGTTTCATATTTTTCGAAGATTTAAGGAAATGATATCAGAAGATAGAACTAAGAGTATACACATAGCACAAACAAGACTTAATAGATTTTTGTTTTTATTTTTTAAAAGATTTTATTTATTTGAGAGAGAGAGTGAGTGAGAGCAAGAGAGAGAGAGAAGGAGCAGGGGGAGCGGCAGAGGGAGAGGGAGAAGCAGACTCCCCAATAAACAGGGAGCCTGATGAAGGGCTCAATCCCGGAACTCTGGAATCATGACCCAAGCTGAAGGCAGATGCTTAACTCACTGAGCTACCCAGGCGCTCCATAACCTAACAGATTTTTAAAAACAAAGTAGAACTTCTAAAAATAAAAAATACAATAATTGAATTTTAGAATGGAATAGAAGGGCTATATAAGATTAGACTTAGCTGTAAAAAGACTTAGCAAACGGGAAAAATCTAAAGGAGGTAACCAAAGTGTAGCACAAAGTTGTGAGGATGGAAAATATGAAAAATGTTGAACATGCAACATGAAAAGGACAAACATACATTGTATTGACATTCTAGATGGAGAAGAGAATGGGGGGAGGATTGGAAGTGTTTGAAGAGATAATAGGTGATAATTTTCCATAATAGATAAAAGACATGACTCGTTGGATTCAGGAAGCACATGAAGTCCTAATTCTCCCACTGCATTTTAGCATAAATAACATAGTTTTATGAAATATAACTATTTTCCAAGACCAAATTTATGAGATTGTTTTATATTTTGCAAATATTTTTCATGTCTGGCCTGATAGATAAAGGCTAGATTCTCATATCTGCTTCTGCATTCAATCTGTTTTAATATCACATATCATGTAGCCTCTGGAAAACTCCACCTTGTGAGAGGAGAATGAAAAAGATGAATCATGTTGTATTACAAATTACAAATACAGTTTTGACCTTGTGGAACTTAAGAAAGATTATCCAGTTACTTTAAGATCTCTGGAGCATACTTTGAGAATCCCTAATTTACAATAAGTTTCCTATTACAGGTTATGATTGGTGAACTCGGTGTTACAAATTCTAAAAAAAGGAATATTCTACACATACACACATACACTCTCCGTATATGCTCTACTGGAATCATGCTTTTTCAGGGAATTAGAATACAATGAAATACACTTGGATCTGAAACGAGACTCAAGGGATTAATTTCATCTCTCTTCCATGATTCAGAGGATATTTTAGGGTCCTCCAAAGCCATCTTTGTGAACATCAAGTACATTATGTTGGTATGTGCAAAAGTCTTGAGTTATACCAGATGGTTTTGTTTTGCTTTATTTTGTTTTGTTAATAAGATGGTAGATAAACTACTTGTTACCATAGCATGACTGAGTGATATATGTGAAAGATGAATAGGATTGTCTGCTACATAATTGCAAAACTGCCCCAGAAGTGGAAGATAAAATTATCTATCAGGAGACCAACACAGTTTTTCAGAATCATAAGGAAACTGATGCAACAATTAATGTAGAGACGCTGACTTTGGAGGCCAGTGGGGGAGAATTAGAGGATAGTTTATAATTGCCTGGGAAAAACCTTGTTTACTTAGCTTGAGTTCAGTTTTGCCATCAAATTTCCTTTAACTAATCTACATTTGATGTTTCTCATTTCCAATTTTATATCTTTAAAGAGATGGCCCCCATCTGAATCCGTTAAGGAATCAGATTCTTGTGCTCTGTCAGTCTTGTCCACATTGAACAAACATGATCCCTTTGCTTTTCCTTTCTTATTTATCTCATTGTATAAAACCTAAGACACAAGACATGATTTCAGTACTGCCCAAGAGAAGCACAGCCTTAATAACCCATTAGATCCCAGTTATCTCAATTTCAATTGAAAAGACTAACATTCTCTCTAAATATTTGGGTGAATCCCCAAGGCTTAATCCAAATTCATTTCAGCTAAAACCTAGATAGTGGAAGATTAGCTGGCCAATTTTTAACATGGGACACCCTGTGACTTGCAAAATGATGGAAAGGATTAAAAATTGTTTGTTCTCCACCTCATTACAAAAAGGATATGAGATAAAAGAATGATTTGTTCCAGTAGAATTTTGTTCATTATACAAACATATAATGAGTACCTTCTGGGTACTAGGCAGTTTGCTAGGCTCTGGTTTAGAAATCAGAAACAGTCTTTGCCTTCATAGCCCCACTAGAAGAGCTATACCTATAAATAAGAATTGATTTAGAGTGTGATGAGGTTTATAATTAAGAGGGCTCCCTATATGGATCAGTCAGTTAAGCATCTTACTCTTGATTTCAGCTCAGGTCATGATCTCAGGGGTCATGAGATCAAGCCCCACATCAGCCTCTGTGCTCAGCAGGGAGTCTGCTTGAGATTCTTATGCTCTGCCCTTCCACCCCACTCATGCTCATGCTCTCTCTCTCTCTCTCACATAAATAAATAAATCTTTAAAAAAATTAAAAACTTTTTTTTTTTTTTTTTTGCACTTCTTAGAACTCTCACTCTGGTGGCATCTGGGTGGCTCAGTCGGTTAAGCATCTTGGTTTCTGCTCAGATCATGATCTCAGGGTTGTGATATGGACACCTGCTCCCCACTTCCAGCTCTGTGTTGGGGATGAAACCTGCTTGAGATTCTCTCTCCCTCTGCCTACCCCCGCACCTGCTTTCTCTCGAAAGAAAGAAAGAAAGAAACAGGAAGAGAAAGAAAGAAATATCACTTTGGTTGAAGTTTGGACAGTAGGTTAGAGGCAGAGAAGCTGGGCCAAAAAATGAAGGCATAAAATCAGTAGGTCTGGAGAGGGAGATGACAGTGCGTCAGGGCAAGCCCTAGGCTTCTGACTTACAGGAGTCTTCCATGGAGAGGCTAGGAGAATGAGAAGGGCACTGAGGAAAGCCTATCGGGATTTCAACTTCTAGGGAGATGTTGGAAGAGCCAGTGAAGGAGACTGAGAAGGGAGGTGTGGAGGAGAGAGATTGAGAGAAAGTTGAGCCAGGGAATAGTGCTCCCATGGAAACCTTGGAGGCAGAATTTCAAGAGGGGAGGGGTGGGCAGCATCCAGGGTTTCAGGAAGACCTGTGGGATAGACTGAGAAACCCTCTCTTGATTTGTTGGCTGGTGAGGCTCAGGAGACTTCCATGGGATCAGTTTCAGTGGAAACCAGATTGCAGTGGGCTGAGAAGTGAGTAAGTGGCAAAGGCAGCGGAGACAGTGAGACTAGACATCTTCACGGGGATGGTTGTGAAGGCGGAAGGAGAGAGAGAGCATGATTGCCAGAGAAAATGCCGGGGTGGGAGGTAGGAGTTTATCAATATGCATGGTGGAGGAAAGGGTGGAAGACTGAAGATAAATGCTGTGTGTGTGTGTGTGTGAGAGAGAGAGAGAGAGAGAGAGAGAGAGAGAGTGATTACTAAGGGAGGTCCCTGAGCAGGTGGGAGGGAACTAGTCTCCAGCATAGGTCTTTATTGAGAAACCCTAAGTGTCTGAGAATTTAGTAAGAGTATATTCAGCACACTTGTGTACATGTATCTCACATATTTGAGAGATTGGTGGGGGGGGTGAGGCAAGTTTATGGAGAAGAATTTTGAAAATAAATTTTGGTTTTATCAGGGCACTGTAAGATTTGGTGTATCAAGGAACTGTGGAACCTGAATTTTTTTTAGTTATTAATTTCTTTTAGTTATTAATTTCTCTATTTAGGACATTCAAATTTTAGAACAACAAGGCCACCTTTATTGAATCCTGACTGCTAGCTTAATGATTTGTTCTGGAGTGCTCAGGAAAGACATGCATTTTTATCACCGGAAACTACTTAAGAAATCCTTCCCTCTTTCACCTTTTTCTATCCCTTTATCCCTGTTGGCTCTGAGTTTTCTATGAATCATCCAAAGCTGTTTCCCCCTCGCTGTTAATATACCTTGTAGCGTTCCATAGTGGTTTTTCATGTGCTGCCTATGGGTCATCTACTTCTTAGATGAAATAGTATTTTCTTTTCCACAGCTGGATTCTAGTACAGATGCCGGTGACCCTCTGAATCAAACCAGATGTGTAAAGTTATTAGCCTTTGGGGATGTCTTTAAAATGAGAAACGACATTATCGTCTCTAAGTAGTTGCTGTTGGTTCTGTGCTTTAAGAACATCAGGGATTTATAATAACCTATTATGTCACTTGCTGTTGTCCTGCTTGTAGGATTGGTGCTAGGGGAAGGGATGGCAAGGTTTGGTGGACACACAACTCTGAACAGGGTTGGTGGGGGCGTGCCTGAAAGCCTATATTTGTTCTTGAATTTGCTACTCGTTTCTGTTGTGGAGTGAGAGAAGTCTCTTAAATCCCACTGTGTGTTAGGTTCTTGCTCTGCAGAAAGGAGAGGAATAGAGCATCCACAGGTGGTTCATGGGGGAATACAACACTTATGTAGCAATTAAGAGGAAGTTTAACCTAATATCATAAAATGTTCCTGACAGTTGGGCTTGTTAGAGTATGAAATGGCCCCTGGGGAGAGCTTCACTTGGCAAAGGCTTCACCTGGCCACAGTATCTATTAATGATTATGAGAGTTAGGCTAGGTCTCCCAGACAGGGACAGGCTTGGTTCCCATGGTGGTTTTTTTTTTTTAATAGATTTTGACATTGATTTCAGACCAAAGACACATAAATCTTCTTCCCACCTTAATCCACTAAAAGAAACACATTCCCAATTTATTCAATGCACCCATTCTTTCCACCCTTGGGAACTCCTCCTAAACATGTACTGTTGCAATTTCCAGTCTGTATTCACTGAGTTTATGTTGCCAGCAGTTGCTGACTTAGCTTCCGCTGCTAGGCCACCTTTCTTGTCACCTGAGTTGGTTTTTATTTTTCCCCAAACATACAGAATATATTTTCTCCAAACAGTATCCAAATGGTAGATTGTCAAAAAGAAGTTGACAATAGTAAGCCATGCTATGCACTATGAAAGGGGCTAATCAAAGCAGCTTTTTAATTGCCATAGTAATGATTTAGATGTGCAAAAAATACTAAAGTTAAATTTGCATGATTCATTAATTAGGCCAAGCTCACAATTGACAAACAATTAGCACATCCAAAATTGAAACTACATCCTGGTTCTCTTAACTTGGAGCCAAAAGAGACAACGTGGAGCACTCAAAATCCCCTTTCTTTCACTGTCTACAAGTCTCACTGCTAATTCTCATATTTAGGTTTGTTAGGCACAGAGCATGGTTAATTGCAAAACATTCCTGAGGATGTTACTTTTTTTCTTTTTAACAGAAGTCTCAAGAGTTTGGCATATTTGCTCCATCTTTTAGCAGCTAAATTCTATCCAGTAGATTAGATACCGTCTCAAATAGGGGCAAAGTTATCTGTTATCTCTATCATCTATCTTTTCCCTTATTCATTTCTCTTTCCAGAGATGGTTATTAGACCAGTTTATCTGGCACATAAATGTTTTATGTGGGCAACTAGTTTCAGCTAGAGACCCTGAAAACTGTGTAATGGTAAGTCAAGTTACCATGAGGCTCCCTCAGTGAATGTACATGCAGCTTTCCCGGGCAAAGCATGAGGTTCCGAAGTAAGTCAGTAAGTCCAGTAAGTCAGTAAGTCAGTCCTGGAGTCCTCGCTGAGCCCAAACCACACTGGGTTCTGAGGAAGTAGGGAAAATATCCTTCCAGTTCTCTCCTGCTCATCCAATGTGTGATATCACCTGGCTACCAAAGTAGAATTACTGTGTTCAGAGTAGCCTGAGGGGTGAAGTCACCTCCCCTGTAGCCTGGATTCTCTTCCTCTTTTTATTTATTTATTTTTTATTTTTATTTTTAAAGATTTTATTTATTTATTTGACAGACAGAGATCACAAGTAGGCAGAGAGGCAGGCAGAGAGAGAGGAGGAAGCAGGCTCCCCACCGAGCAGAGAGCCCGATGCGGGGCTCCATCCCAGGACCCTGGGATCATGACCTGAGCCGAAGGCAGAGGCTTTAACCCACTAAACCACCCAGGCGCTCCACTCTCTTCCTCTTTTTATGAAGCAAAAAGACCCCAGTTGGATAGAAGACCAATATTGAGTTCAAGCACCGTATTTTATTCCCCATTGTGAACCCTCAAATGTTACCTGCAAAACCAAGTCCTCATTCTTAAGCAATCACAGCACAACAATCCTTGGTGGCAAACCTCCTTGCTTGCAAATTGGCTCTTGAGAGTTCCACCCACCAGTGCATCACACTTCATGCATTTCACTGAACCAGTGCTGATGGAGCGCCTGCTTTGTGCAAGACACTGTTCTAGACGCAGGCCACCGTCTCTGTGATGCCAGACTGCACGTGTGCATCTGCTGTGTGGGTGTACACATGGGACTTCACGGGCAGAACTTTCTTTGCTTCTGGTAGCAGCTATTCTGCTCGTGTGTAGCTAGTAAGCGTTTTTCATCCTTGATACATAGATAGCAAGAAGCATTTTTGCTATCTGTTTTTATTACAATATTACTACTAACTATTTTTATTATTTTATTATTAAATTATTATTTTATTATTATTATTTTATTATTAAACTATTTTATTATTAAAACTATTTTGCATTCTTAAGGTAGGCAATATTACTACTAACTATTTTTACTATTATTTTTTACTTTTTTGTAATGTGTCTACTAGATTACTATCAGGAAAACTTTCAAAAAATACAGGAAACTGCCGAGGGCAACACTGGGTAATGCCCACTAGCCATCAAGCAGAATTTACAAATGACATTTATTATATTTGTTTCAGATTTTTTTTTTATCAAAGAAGTCATGCCTTACTGATAAATCACGTCATTTTCATTTCCTTCTCTCTCTTCCTTCCCAGAGGCACCGCTATTGTGATTCTGCTCCGTAGCCATCCCTGTATTGTTTATATTTTTACTAAACATAGAATTTGCCCAAAATATATACAGTATTATTTTTATACATTTTGTAAATTCCACATAAATACTCTCATACTATCTAGCTATTTGTAATTGAGCTTGGCCCATTTTACTGTATTTACATCTAGCTCATTTTATTTGTTGTATATTACTTCTTTCTGTGAGTATACACCCATTTTCTCTCCTTTCTCTACCTATGGTTATTTAGTGTTTTTCTATTTTTTTTTCCTGTTACAAGCAATGCTGAAGAATATTGATTTATACACATAGGGGAGAATTTTCCTAAAGTTTCTATCTAGAAGTGGAATTATTAGGCTGAATATTATATACATTTTCCAATATTAGATATTGTTTTCCAAATGGTAGGAGAACTTCTACCAGTGATATATAAGCTTCTACCTCCATATCCTTGCCAATACTTGTCATTTTCAGATTTTAAAATTTTTGGCAGCCTCATGAGTTTCCCTGATTAGCACCCTTTCACATGTGCCGACTGAGCACCTGAAATGTGGCTAGTCTCCATCATGCTATACATGTAAAAAAACCCAAAAACCACCAGATTTTGAAGATTTAATATGAAAAAAAAAGTAAAATACCTCATTGATAATTTTTTGTATGGATTATATGTTGACATGGTAATTTGGAAGTACTGGGTTAAATAAAATGTATTATTAAAGTGAATTTCTCCTATTTCTTTTTACTTTTTTTAAATGTGTCTACTAGAAAATCTAAAAATGCATGTATAGCTCTCAGTACCTTCGTATTGGTCAGCACTGGTGTAGAAACTACAGGACAGTGTTGAACAATCGTGGTGAAAGTAAACTTCCTTGTTTTACTTGTGACCTCACTGGTCATCCTTCTGAAGATTCGCCTTTATTTCTGAGGTTTGCCCTTGGCGTTTTGTAGTTACTTTGTTAGATTGAGGAGGCTCTTCCACCCCTACTTGCTGAGGGTGATTATAATGAATGAATCTTGAATTCTGTGGCTTTGACCACATCCATTAGGATGATCATGTTGTTTCTCCATTTAATCTTTTCAGTAAGGTCAGCTACTTTGGTTAAGTTTTTTGAAAAAAAATTTAAATGTGGAACCACCTGAGATAAACCTACCTGGCCATTGTGTACTCTTTTATACCCCTACTGGATTTCATGCCTGAATTTTTTTTTTTTTTTTTTACTTAGGAATTTCCCATGTGTATTCATAGATGAGATTGCTCTATCATATTGATTTTTTTTGTACTCTTTGGTACCAAGTTCACAGGACAACAGCTGCTGCTAATAGCCAGCATTTATTGAGCACTTACCAGTACCAGGGCCTCTGCATGTACTCTCTCACTGACTCCCCACACCAAACCTCTAAGGTAGATTCTATTATTATCCCCATTTTATAGAAGATGAAACTAAGATACAGAGGGGATTGGTAACTTCATAAATGGTGGCATGCCATTTTGGGCAAAATGGTAGACTAGATATCCCAAGAAGCCCTCCTGATCCAAGCACCTACAAATATTGAATATATATTTTTTAATATTAAGATGAATTTTGAACCTGGAAAAAAAGTAAAGGAAATCCTTAGATTGCGTTGTTGTTTTCATCCTTTGACTTTCAGTTTCAGTAGATCCCTGATGGAGAACAGGAGAGAAGGCTGAGGTCCCCAGCAAGGTGGGGAGCTGGATTCAAGAACAGCAGGGTAAGTCTAGGACCCATACAGTGATTAAACTGGAAAACACCTCACGCCTTTTGCATTCTTAAGGTAGGCAAAAGTCTATCAAAAGTCTATAATGCTTCAGTTGTTCTGTACTCCTTCTGAACTCTTCAAGGAATTTATCAGG
This sequence comes from Mellivora capensis, assembly GCA_004024625.1. Taxonomy (NCBI): domain Eukaryota; kingdom Metazoa; phylum Chordata; class Mammalia; order Carnivora; family Mustelidae; genus Mellivora; species Mellivora capensis. The sequence continues at coordinate 58,177 of PISX010006604.1, read as the reverse complement.
CTTTAATTACCCACAGAATCCTTTCCTCAAGAGTGCCATGAGGGGGGCACCTGGGTGGCTCAGTGGGTTAAAGCCTCTGCCTTCGGCTCAGGTCATGATCCCAGGGTCCTGGGATCAAGTCCTGCATCGGGCTCTCTGCTCAGTGGAGAGCCTGCTTCCCCCTCTCTCTCTGCCTGCCTCTCTGCCTACTTGTGGTCTCTGTCTGTCAAATAAATAAATAAAATCTTTAAAAAAAAAAAAAAAGAGTGCCATGAGGTTCAGTCCCACAACCTTGAGATCATGACCCGAGATGAAATCAAGAGTCAGATGCTTAACCAACTGAGCCACCCAGGTGCCCCAAAAGAACACTTTCAAAGAGCAGATATTTTTACTGCCTTTGGTTCTAAATATTTTACAATTCCCACTGTAATTTCTTTAATCTTTGATTATTTAAAAATTCAGTTTTTATTTCCCAAATATTATAAGGATGTTTTTATTTTTACTCCTTTCTTTTTGATTCTAATTTAATTGTACTGTGGTCAGAGTATGTAAACTGTATGCTATTGATTTTTTGAACTTTGCTGGAACTTCCTTTGTGATTAACTATTGATTTTTTTTTGTAAATATACCACATATACATGAAAAATATATGTTATGGGGCTCCAGAGTGGCTCAGTTGGTTAAGCATCTGCCTTCGGCTCAGGTCATGATCTCAGGGTGCAGGGATCGAGCCCTGCATTGGGCTCCCTGCTCTGCTGGGAGCCTCCTCCTCCTTCTGCTCCTCCTCTCTGCTCATGCTGTCTCTCTCTCCCTCTCTCAAATAAATAAAATCTTTTAAAAAAGAGAAAAATGTTCTCTATTTTTTAGGTGAAGTGTTCTCTTAATGTATCTGTCCAGTTTATGATGTTTGTTAATTGTGTTGTTTGATCCTTTGTCAGATTTATCTATCAGTGTCTGAGAGAGTTGTGTTAAAATCTCCTACTACGAATATGGATTATCTAATTTTCTTTGTAATTCTGTTTTTCATTAAAATACACCTATGCAGGGGCACCTGGCTGCCTCAGTCAGTGGAGCATGCAACTCTGGATCACAAACACGAAGTTGTGACTTCAGCCCTACATTGGGTGTGGAGATTACTTAAAAATAAAATCTTTATGAAACATATATTAAATAAATAAATAATATATTATAGAAATCATATATAATATGTCATGAAATAGATATATTTAATTTGTATTATAAATTGAAAATTTTTATGAAATATATATTAAATAATACATATTATATAAATGATATGTAATATGTTATGAAATATATATATTTAGTTTGTATATGTAAATTGAAAAAATCTTTATGAAATATGTGTATATACCTACACTGTATTAGTAGATGCATACAAGTTCATGATAGTTATAATTTTTTTAGACCTAAAAAAATAATTTGAGAATGAAGCTCTTTATTTCTGTTAATGCTTTAGCCTTAAATTCTGTTTTATCTATTGTCAGAAATGCTCACTCAAAATTCTTTTGCTTGGTATTTGCCAGGGTTATCTTGCCTCATCTCTTTATTTCCTTTGTTTTAGGTATGTTTCTTGAAAGTAGTTCATTGCTGATGTTTATTTCTTTATCCACATAGTAGCTTTCTTGATTAGCTGAGTTTAATCAGTTTCCATTGATTGTGATTAATGACATAGTTGGACTTATTTCTACCACTTTGTTATTTTTTATCTACCAAGCCTTTACCTACTTAAAAAATAATTTCTTGCATTATTTTGGATTTATACATTTCTATTATTCTTTCCTCAACCTCTGCCCCAGCAGTTTGCAAATTTTAGATTCTATTTTTTAATAATTTTTTAATGTTTTTAACATACACATTAAGCTCTCCACCAAAAGTCTGTAATGCTTCAGTTGTTCTGTTCTCCTGAACAAGACAAGGAATTTATCAGGCTTTAATTACCCACAGAATCCTTTCTTCAATCTGCCATTTTATTGTTTTACCAGTTTTTCAAGGCACAAAATTAATTGTTATTGTCGCGATTATCATTAGCAACAAATACTTACATAGATTTACCAATACATTTTGTTAATTTTTGCTAAGTATGTTCCTTATATCCCACTCCTTTCTTCTGGGTTCAGTTTTCTTCTTGCTGAGGGATATCCTTTCAAGACCTACTGCCTTCAGAATAACACTGATTTTGCGTGATTTTTGCTTATCGCTTGGAAGCTATTTCCCATCATCCACTGGTGTCAATTCACCCATAAGAAGTCACCCATAATGACTGCTTTTTTGTAGGTAATCTTTCTTCTCTCTTGGTGGCATTTAGGATTTCCCCTTTATCCCTGCTGTTCAGAATTTTCACTATGGTATGCTTAGATGTGTATTTATTCTTGTTGTTCTGTCTCAGCAATTGATGTAAACATTCACTCTGAGGACTGGTGGCTTTCTTCACTCCCCAGCTTGGAAAATTCTCAGCCATTCTCAGCTGTTGTTTCTTCCAGTGGTGCCTTTGCCTCTTGACTCCTCTTTGCCCCTTTCTTAATTATCTGCTTTTGGAATTCCAGGGAGAAACACTGGAGTTTCTCCCATTCTTTAATGTTTTCCAGCCCTTTACCTTTTTTTTTTTTTAGCCCTTTACCTTTTAATACAAGTTACCTTTTTATTTTGACAAGCTCTCAATTTTATGGGTGCAAGTTAAGTACATGTAACTTCCTTTTCACCAATTTGAGAATACATTGCTGACCTGATGTCCTGTTACCCTTTAATACTTTAGTGTATATTTCCTACACATAAGTGTGTCTCCTATATAACTGCAATGCAATTGTCAAAATTGGGAAATTAACACCGATATATTACTACCTTATAATCCTCAACCACCGTTCCACTTTCTCCAGCTGTGCCAATAATGTCTTTATAGGAAATGGTTCCAGGTCAGAAAAGTGTTATGTTTAGCTGTCATGTCCCTTCAGTTTCCTTCATTCCCCAGCTGCTCCCCAGTCTTTGCTTGACATTAAAGATCTTAATTTTTCTGAAGATTTAGAGACCAGTTATCTTGTAGAATGTCCCTCAGTTCGAGTTTGTCTAATGTTTCCTTATGATAGGGCTTAGATAATGTATTTTTGGCAGGAATATCACAGAAATGATGACATATCTCTTATGTTGATGTGTCTTATTAGTGATGGTGGTACTTTGATCACATAGCGAGGGTGGTGTCTGCCAAGTTTCTCCACTTTGAAGTTACTATCTTCCCCTTTGTAATTAGTAAGTACCTTTTGGGGAGATACTCTGACTATGCAAATATCCTGTTTCTCATCATACATATTTTTAAAAAGGTTTATTTATTTATTTATTTATTTTGAGAGAAAGAGAGAGAGCAAGAGAATTGGGGGTGGGGGAGCGGTAGGGGGAAAGGGAGAGAGCGAATCTCCAGCAGACTCCCTGCTCAGTGCAGAGCTGGACTCAGGGCTTGATCTCATGACCCTGACATCAGGACTTGACCCAAAACCAAGAGTCAGGCGCTCAACAGAGTCCATCACCCACGCACCCTTTATCACACTTTGGCTCAATAATTTTAACATCCATCAACAGCAGCAAATAATTCACTAGTGTTTGCTTACTGGAGATTTTCTTATTTTCCCTCATTCCTTCTGCGTTTATTAGAATTCTACTGTAAGAAAGAGCTGGACGTTATTTATTTTTATTTTTGATTTTTAAATACATGAAAGGATTTTATTTTGGTAAAATATATATGACATAAAATTTACGATTTTAAGTAGGAGTAAGTGTACGCTTGTGCAGCAGTAAGGACACTGACTCTGTCGTGTGGCCGTCTCCACCATCCAGCTCCAGGAATTCTTTCATCTTCCCCAGCTGAAACTCTGTACCCATTAAATACTAAGTCCCTGTTTCTGCCTCCACCGTTCTACTTGCTGTCCCTGTGAATTTAACTCCTCCAAAAATGTTGCAGAAGAGGAACATTATAATGTTTATCTTCTTGTAACTAGTGTATTCCCTTTTTAATTCTGCTTATTTGTTTAGATTAATATGGTCTCATGGGTATTTGTTGTATATTTCATGGATTATAATCCATTACTATTAATATTACTGTTCTTTTGTTGCTCAGATGGTCCCAGTTTTGGCTGTCAGGAGCTCCTTCAGGTCAACTTCCATGTCCCTTTCACAGGTCTATTGCTTCTCTGAGCACTTCTTTACTTTCTGACACAAAAGATGTTCCAGGCTCATCTTGTATTTTCCCTTTCCCAGCTGGAGAACTGACCACTTTTCCAAGAAGCCCAGGTCCCTTTCATTGGAGAACGCTATTTAGAAATCAGGATCTGGGCACTAGATGTCTGTGTCCACATGACCGAGTGTCATTTTTTTCCTAGGCTCTCTCCGTGGACAGAATGAGGAAGTGTATGTACATACATGAACACACATGCATTCGGATATGTGTGTGTATAATTTATTCCCGTATATATCCATCTATATATATATTAAGATCCTTGGGTTTATACTGATACCTCTGATTCCAATTTAACCGCACTAGGCTTTCTCTTTTCCTGATTTGTAGCTTCTTTCTCTGACAGTAGGGAACCTAGTTCTCAGTATCCACAAAATGTATATTATCATGTAATTTTACTATGGTTCTAAGAGTCCAAGTTATATAAAAATGTATATTCAGAGAAAGTCTCTCCCCTCTTCCTTACTACCTGTTCCCATGCCCCCCCTTGTCCTCCCTATTCCACTAGCAACCAGAAAGTAACCATGCTCATTGGTTACTGCTTTATCCCTTCCTGTATCCCTTTTGCACAAATGAGCGGATACGTATTTTCCTCCATTCCTGTCTTTCATACATAAAGGGTAACATACTGTTGATACTCCCTTTGTACTTTCCTTTTTTTCCCACTTAACAATATGTCCTGAAAATCCTTCTGTATCATTTCATAGAGATCTTCCTTTTCCTTGTTTGCTACTGCATGTAAGGCAGTACTCCATTATGTGGATGACCAGTTTTTTCAATTACTCTCCTGTGTATGGACATTTAGATTGTGTCTAATATTTTGCAATTACATTATTACAGTGAGTAATCTTGTCAGTCTGTATTTTTGTATTATTGGAGATATATCTTTAGGCTAGAATCCTAGAAGTGGAATTGCTGAGTCAAAAGGTATGTGCATATGTACTTTTGTTAGATATGGCCAAATTCCTTTCCAGAAGGGTCCATCAGTTTGCCTTCTCATCAGCAATGTATGTGAGTGCTTGTTTCCTTACAGTCTTGCCAAGAAAATATGTTAAATTTTTCATCAATCTAATAAATGAGAAATGGCACCTCCATGTTTAAGTTTGCATTTCTCTAATTATGAGAAAATTTGATCACTTTTTATTTGTTTTAGGGCCACTTTAGATTGTGTGTGTGTGTGTGTGTGTGTGTGTTCGTGTCATTCTTCCATTTTAAGCTATTATCTTTGGATTTTTAAGATTTCTTTATGTATTAGGGATATTAGCTGCTTGTGGTATGTGGTATGTGTTGCAGATATTTTCTTCTAGCTTATCAAAGCCTTTTGACTTTGTTTGCTTTAGCCATACAAAAATTTTTATTTTTATGTAGTCAGATTTATTAATCTTTCCTTTCAGTTGTCTCTGGGTTTTGAACTATGATTAAAAGCTTTTCTCTAACCTATAGACTAGGAATTTGCAAGCTTCCTCTAGCATGTTTTAATGTCTGGTGAGGGCTTAGTTCCTCCTCCCACCACAACCTCATGGTTTTTCCTTTTCTGTATTTTCCTGACTATTCTTGCATGTTTGTTTTTCCATATCAACTTTAGTTTCAACTTGCCCAATAAGACAGAAAATCTTGTTGGCATTTTTATTAATAGTGAATTAAATTTATAAATAAACTTAGGAAGAGCCAACATACTTATGATGTTGAATCATTCCATCCAAGGATAGAGGAAACTTTCCATTTGTTCAAGTCTACCTTGTATCTTGAGTGTCCAGAATATTTTATTTTGTTTATTTTAATTACTATATCAATTATTGCTATATTTTATTACTCACTCGCATCTTTCTATTGGTGTCAACTTTCTAGGTTATTTCTATTTCTTTGTCATCTATGGTTCCATATACCATTTACACACCTGTAGTTTATACCATTTTATATCCCTATCCCTTAGCTCTTAATGGTCAACTTTGTAAAAAGGCCACCTGGAAAAGAGTCTTCTTAATGGGGACCCTGGCCTGGTTTGGGGAGTTCTGGGCAGGGTCTATAATCTATAAACTGGGGTGGCGTTAGAGTGGTCTTAAGTGGGAGGTCTTGAGTGGTCAGTTGTCGTAGAAACGAGGGCTCGTTTGTAGACTGGCTAATATGCTTTAGCTGGTGGCAGCTTAAGATCTGGGAGAAATGGGGGAATATGACTTGATACAGGCCTGGGGTGTGTAATAATGTTAACAGAATGAACATGGACTCTGGAGTCAGACAATCTGGGTTTGTCAACCCAAAGTCAACTCTGCCATTTTCTGGCAAGTTGAGCCTTAGTTTCTCTTGACAGATGTTAATAGTCCCTGTTTCACAGTCTCTGTGAGGATTAGATACGATGTGCATAAACCACTTCGTGTCTGTTAGATACACGCACAGATGTAGACACAGACGGACATATGGCTATAGGTGTAGATATAGATAAACACGCAGCTATAAATATGCAGATGTGTGAGTCATCTCATCACATAACGTAGACCAGACGAGAATAGACGAGGAGACAACAGAATAGGAGCCTGTGACCTGTAACCTGAATTCTGCTTTTCTTTCATGATCCTGGAACCATGATGGACCTTTTAGGCTTTGGAAGTATGGAGGATGGCTGGTCATTACCCTTCGGCTTGGGGTTACTTCTAGGACCTGTGGTTTCTAATGTTGGACAGAAAATTAGAGTCTTAACAAGGGTTTTGATACCCCCATGGAGCACATGAAAGATGAATCTTCTGAATCTGGGGAGTCTTATTCACAGGCTTATTCTTCCCTGGGGAATCCTTCTTCCCTGTGGCCTGAGCTTCTGATTGACTCCTTGACAGTTTGAGCTGTAGGAAACTGTTGTGGCTTTGGCTGGCAAACAAGGCACGATGTGGGGAGGCAGAACTGAGAGAAGTAATGCTTTGATTTGTATCTATATGCTAAGGACTTGTTCACTTAGAAAGGTACATGTGGGAGTAGAGAGAGCTATGTGGCTGGATAGTGGGTCGTCTTAAATATCCGTATGAGTATCTAAAGTGACAAGACATAGGAAAACTTGCAGCCAAGGGAGGGCTACAGGAGTGTACCCTGTTCTCTGCTGGGGGTAGCATATAAGCATATAGAGGTGAGGGTCTAGCTTAGCAAATGTAGTAGAGTTAAAAGTGTGATGGGAAAGGCTTGGAAATCCTAGGGATTCCCCTTCAAAGTCAGAAATAAAAGGACTATCATTTAGTAAATAAATGTAAATCCTGCTGACTGTGAGAAAGGGAGAAGGAAGGACAAAGGGAGGAAGAACTGGGATCCAGGGACAAAACTAATCAATAAAGTGAAACAATAGGAAGGTCAAAGAGTCAAAAATCAAGTGTTATTTTACTTAATTCAAGACACCTGGCCAACTTATCTTGGAGAAAGACAACACGGTGAATAAATCAAATGCATGGAGAACCTCGGTTGTCCTGTTAGCTCCTCCTCCTCTATCCCCAAATTTTGGGCAGATCATATGAGAAGTTAAAATTTGCAGATTTGAGTCTCATATTCTATTTCCTCTGCCCGGCATGTGAAGAGGCCAGTGAACCTTAAAATAACCAAATGGCAGAAAACCAAGGGAATAGGAACAAGCTTAAGTGCCTGGCCTAGATAATTAGTCTTTGAATAATCAAGAATGGGGTGCATTATAATCCTAATACTGGCACAGTAATTAGACTTAGAAGCTTTGAACTGTGATGTTAGAATTTCTGTTTGTGGATGTGAAGTTGGATAGTTTGGGGATAGCTTAGTTTGTAATTTAGCAGCGAAGTAATTGATTCTACCTTTTTCTAAACATATGAACATCTTGGTGCATATTTCTGGGAACTCTGGTAGGACAAAATAAAAGCTTAGACTCATGCAGTAACCACAGGTGCCGTGTTGTTTTACCCAGGACATCCTCCACCCTTAGTATTTTGAATGCGTAGAATGTCATTCCCACAGCAGCTTTCAGACTCACGATGTTTGGAGACGCAGCTGACTCTCAATTATAAAAGTAAAAGCAATTATCTAGATTCTCACCATGCATTTAAGATTCTAGTTTTATGTTTATTTATTAAAAATAACAGAGACCAGGCAAACAACTTATCTAAAACGCAATGTGTGTTGAAACTAATTTAAAGCAGTAACCACAGACGTAGCCCTTGTGATTCTCCCAAATATCCCTTTCTTCCTTTGCATTTTGAATCCAAATATCCAGCTTTGATTTTGATGTCTCTTCTAAGTATTGCACCTTTCTGGGCTCTTTGCATATTAGAGATGAAGAGAGGGAGAGAGAACTAAGAATCCCAAAATATGACATTCTAAAGCTCAAGTTTAAGAGTTATTTTGGTCGACAATTAAGACTTCTGTTTTGTGTGAGCTGAAGTTACAAGTGCAATTGTTTATGAAAACACCCACAACATGGAATCTGGACTTTTCTAAAACAGCATTCCTATCTTACGAAGCAGAGAATGCGTTTGTGATTCTATAGCTCCTACTGCATAGATTTTAGAGGATCCAGAGAAGGCAATACTCACCTCCAGTAACCTTAAAATAAAAAAACAAATGGAATATGATTTGAATAAGGCAAATATCCTGTAATTAATTGAAACTCTTTTTAAAAATAATCATCTTTAGAGGCTGAATGGAGGACCATATTTACAAGGTTAAATCTCATGCTATATTTTAGCACAAATCTTAAAATTAGGAAGACCAAAACAACACAAAACCTGAAGCTCTGGGCCATCACCTCCACCCTGTCTCAGAAAGTGGGTCTCTCTTCCTGAAAGGCAGGAATTCCTAGAGCCTTGGTGATTTTCCAACAACTCCAAGCTCTTTTGAAATGACATTTAACATTTATTCTCATTCTCATCCAACCCTTAAACTCCCTGAACTTAGCACACATGTTGGTACTGCTCTAATAGTAAATCTTCTGTCTCATTTCTGTGTACTTTTAAACTTGTCTTCTCAACTAGATGATAAGCTTCTTGAAAAAGGGGATCGTATGCTACTGGGTATTTACCCCAAAGTTACAGATGTAGTGAAAAGAAGGGGCACGTGTACCCCAGTGTTCATAGTGGCAATGTACACAATAGCCAAACTGTGGAAGGAGCCGAGATGCCCTTCAACAGATGAATGGATAAAGAAGATGTGGTTCATACATACAATAGAATATTCCTCAGCCATCAGAAAGGATGGCGTCGACATGGATGGAACTGGAGGGGATTATGCTAAGTGAAATAAGTCAAGCAGAGAAAAACAGTTATCATATGGTTTCATTCATATGTGGAACTTAGGGAATAGTGTGGAGGATATTAGGGGAAGGAAGGAAAAACTGAATGGGGAGATGAACTATGAGAGACTATGGGTTCTGGGAAACAATCTGAGGGTTTCAGAGGGAAAGGGGTAAGGTGATAGGGTAGCCTGGTGATGGGTATTAAGGAGGGCACATGTTGTAGTGAGCACTGGGTGTTCTACCCAAATAATGAATCATGGAACACTACATCAAACAAGATGGGATTGGGAGGGAGACAAACCATAAGTGACTCTTAATCTCACAAAACAAACTGAGGGTTGCTGGGGGGAGGGGGTCGGGAAAGGGGGGTGGGGTAACGGACATTGGGGAGGGTATGTGCTATGGTTAGTGCTGTGAAGTGTGTAAACCTGGCGATTCACAGACATGTACCCCTGGGGATAAAAATATGTTTATAAAAAATAAAAAAATAAAAAATAAAAAAAAAGAAAGAAAAAAAAAGAAAACCCAAATAAATTAGGTCTGCAAAACAAAACAAAACAAAACAAAACAATAAAACCCCAAAAAACTAATGATGTACTGTATGGTGACTAACATAATAAAAAAATAAAAATAAAGAAATAGGGAACAAGAAAGAAAAAAGGGACCATATATTCAACTTAAAAAAAAAAAAGATTTTATTTATTTATTTATTTATTTGGAGGGAAAGAGACAGTAGAGGGAGGGAAAGGGAGAGAAAATCTCAAGCAGACTCTGGGCTGAGTGCAGAACCTGACATCACGCTCTGTCTCATGAGCCTGAGATCATAACTTGAGCCAAAATCAAGAGCCAGACACTTCACTGACTGAGCCACCCAGGCGCCCCCATATATTCAACTTTAAAAAGATCTTCTCACATAGCATCTATCAGCATGCCTTAATATATTAGAAACTCAGCAGATAGATACTTCTTCCTTGACTTCATTGCTAATATTTTCAATAATGTCATATGCTTGAAGATCTTCATTCTCTTTAAATATATGCTCTAAAGAGGTTTGCTCTATTCTGTAATTTCATTACATTTAGGAACTCAATTCTGAGTTAAATGCATTCTGTTAACTAGAGACACCTGTGTAAATATGCCCCCCCCCCCAGCAGACACAGAGGCAAAAGGAAACATAATGGTGGGAATGAAGGAGAATGGGGCAAGGGCGTGCATTTGCATTGATTAAAGAGGTCCTTGAAGAAGTAGACATTGCTGACTACACAGGTAGCCAGCAGCCCAAGTCCATTTCCTGTGGCAGAGCACACACAGAAGAGAGAGAGAGCTTTGTATCTCAGTAGCAAAATTAAAAACTCCTTCCATAGCTCGTTTCCTTGGAGTATCTTACTTCGAGGAAACAGAAATTCCTTTTCTTTTCTTTCTCGTTTTCTTTAGGAAACAGACATTTCATACTCCCAAACATGTTTCTCTCTGAAGCTTTGTAGTACCACTGATTTCCCTCTTGAACTCTGATTATGAGGGTTGGTGAGAGCTGGCAGTTCCACAAGCAGAATTAATCTCCTAAATCCAGTGTGTACCTTTTGGTGTGGGATAAGGTAGGGGAGGACAGAGTAGTAATACAGTAAATGGCTTCTCTAAGCTGACTTAGTTGGAAACAGGATGTTAGCTACTTTGTCCTGACAATGAGCCTGATTTTTATTCCCCTCCATTAAACAGCGTTTTAGGGCACAGCTCTTGTGTCTTGCAGGATAAACCAAGTCCCCGAGGGCAAAGGCAATAGAAACCATGACAGATTTCACTCAAAAGCTGTTTCCCTTCTACCTTCTGCCATCAGAAAAAAAAAAAATCTTCTGAATATCCACTATTAATAGGAGCCCCAGAGTTCATCTTCATTCAGAAACTTCTCATCTTCCTATTGCCACCATGACCTGATCAGTATCAGCTGCTGTTTCTGGGCATTAATGGAATTGGCAGTTAGTAAAATCAGTGACCATCACTGTCCAGGTTAAGCCTTAAAATGAATAAGGTTAATAAAAATACATCATATATATATGTGTATATATATATATGATTTATTGCCATAATAATATCCTTTAAGTATGTGCGGGCTGTTTCTGTAACACTTTATCTGCTCCTCCGTTGTGGTTTTTATTACCTTGTGCCCTGTGTTTAGGTAATGTCCGTATTTCATTTCATCTACTAGACAGTAAGCCGCTTGAGGTCAGTGTTCTTATCTCATCCTTGATGTAGCCCCCAGTTGCTAGCATGCTGCCCTGCATTTAGCCAGTTTGCAGTAAATACTCACTAAATGCAAGAACAAAATGGTGTGTGTTACTGATATTTAAGTCTTGTTGCTGTGTGCAAAACACTGTATGTGATTTCACTGAGTCTGGTGGAGATGTATGAACATGCGGCAGGTTCTGTTTTCTATTTCTTGGAGCACAGCCATGAAGCCACACAGCATCTCCGGAGCATATGTGCCTCCATATTGACTGATAGGGCTGAAGAGTGGTGATTTGCTTCCTCTTTTGCTTTCCGTGCTCTTCTTGATGATACCCCACATTTTCTGGCTCTGATAGCCTCCTGAGCCACACCCTAATTCCAAGTATCATTTTTGGGTTCTGACTGGTAGTTCATACTTTGACAAGGAGGGCTTGAATTGTTCTCTCCCAAATACCTTTGCATCACCTCTGCCATCACCTCTTAGCTACTCCCTCTACAAGTGCTCTTCGGCCTCTCGGCATTAAACTACTCAAAAGCACATAAAGGTTTCTGTCTCAGAGACTTATTGCTTCCTTCTTCTTCCAGATCATTTGTAAACGTTGACTCATGTCAGTCCTTCCATCCATCCATTATGGGCTTCTCTCTAATATTTACTCATCCCTAGAAACCTTGGTTCTTATTAAAGTTCCCCTTAGAGGCCAGGTTTAAGAGATGAGAAGTGTGGGAAAAGAAATATCTTGCACCCATGTTATGGAAGGCTCTGCTTGCTGTGGCTCATGCTGACTTTCCTTCCACTAGAAAAAAGAGGTCTGTGTTGTACAAAAATCCAGCCACTTCAGGGCTAGTTGTCTGGGATTTTCTGTGATCTAATAGAGCAAGTTTAATGGCTCAAGAGAGGCTTGCTGTATATTGCAGCTCATGGCTCATGAGAAGATATACTATGTTAATTTTATGAACTGGGTCTCTTAGGTGGAATTACACTGAATTCATGGAGTTATTTGAGCTCCAGCATATCCAGATCACCAAGGGAAGGGAATCCTGGGATGTTGGTGAGCTGTTGAGTTCCAACTGGACCTCATCCTCGGTAGAGGAAAACGGGTGGTGGATGCGATCTTAAATGCTTTGGGGTAAAAAAATTTTTTTTTTTAATGTGGGCAGCATGCTTCTCCCCTACTGGTAAACGCGGATAGTGGATATCATGAGCCTCTCCTTTTAGAACACTTCAGTGCTCCTCGTTCCTTCAGGACGAATTCCAAACTCCTTAACACAGTGTATAGGGCCCTTTGTCTTCTGCTTCAGCCTGACCGCCTCATCTCCTCCCTTCTTCTCTCCAGCTGGACTGGACTACTCTCAGGATACCAAATGGCTATATTCTTTGTCCCCTCTGGGCCAGTCGGTACAGAGATGTTCTGTGGTTCTCACTATTAATAATAGTTTATTATTATTATTATCATCTCACTATTAATATTGACACTGGTAGTAGTTAGGCTTTGTGCTTAGCAGGGCTTTTGTGGATTCTCTCACTTAATCCTTTTAAGAATTCATGAGTACTACCCTTATTCCCATTTTGTGGATAAGGAAACTGAGGCTTAGTGAGAGTATAGGAGGCTTTCCCAGCTCAAGTAGTGTTGAAGCTAAGCAATCTGGCTCCTGAGCCTGTCTGAGGCTGTCCTGGCTCCTAGCATGAGAGCTGCACATTGTTATTTGGCTAACTCTACTCATTGTTTAGATATCTCTTGATCCAGAAAACCCCCTAAGATGGCCTTACCCCAGTCGCCTATGGGGTTATGTGCCCTTCCTGTGCTTGCTTACACTGTATCTTCCACATCTCCCTTCACAGCACTGAGTGTACAAATCCCCCTATAATTGATTGTTTACTTGTCTGTGGCCCCCACAAGCTCCTGAGACACGTTACGCTGAGTTCTGTCTGCCTCTTTTGCTACTTTATCCCCCGCAGCTACCAGGGTTCACTAGGCGCTTGGTGTTCAGCAGGCACTCAATAAATGTTTATGCAATAAGTGATACTTCGACTAAACTTAGCTCAACTGAAAACCCTGCACAATTCTTTTGGCAGGAAGAGGTTAATCCCCCTCTTACTGGTGTTCAGACTTTAATGGGGGAAATGCTTAGCGGCTTCTCTTTTCTTTGGGGCTCCAACGTGATGTGACTAGACCACGGTTTTCTTGTGGTTTACAGCCAAGTCGTATGGGTCAATTGGGTTTTTGTTCACTCCAACTGTCTCTCCCCATTAAATTCTTGTTTACAAAAGACATAAACCAGGAAGTGGGTTGTTCCTTTACAGAAAGATTCACCAGAGGATTCTCACTTCTCGTTTGGCTTGTTACCCAGTATCCAGTAACACTGAAGCTGGAAGGGACACTGGACCATAGCTCATCCAGCCCTTTTTAATCGGGAGAGAAAAGGGAGGCACAGAGAGGCTCAGATTCGTGGCCAAGCCAGAGCTATAATCCACTCCTTTTATTTAAATAATGAACTTATTTGGAACCCTTAGAATAGGATTATATAATAAAGAATTTTTACCTTCACTTTTATAGGAATAAATGTGTCGGCTATAAAACAGCCTATAACTATTTGTAGAGACTTCAGCAGTGCAGACACAAGAAAAGGCTTTCAAAGAACTTTGTTGAAATTTAATATACATTCAGAAAATTGTATAGAGCTTACTGAACTTTCATAAAAGTGAATACATCCATGTAGCCAGCAGTCAGATCAAGCAATGGGACCTCAACAAGGGCAAATTTTTACTATAATATATGATTACTTGTATGTTGTCACCTATGTTCCATAAAATATATAACAGTCTTATAAAACACAGGACGTCCTTACGGGGCATGGGTGGAGAGGGAAAGGAACACTTAAGATGACAATTCATCGTCATGTGGGACTCTCACAACTTCCTAAAACAGTATCGAAGCCATATATTCCTTTGCTTCTGTGTAATGAAGATGCAGTTTACTTATTTGCCTCTTTGCAAAATTAATGTGTTCATGCTTTGTAAAGTCAGAAAGAGCAATGCTTGTGACTCTAACTTACATTCTGTAGTGCTCAAATTCCTACTTAGAGCATTTTTTAAAATGATTTGTTACCTGGTATTTGTGCGCATAAAGGTATGTATGGGTCATTCTTTTTTTTTTTAAAGATAAATAGTAATTTTTAACTTTTAAATATTTAACTTCAGAACAACTTGTATATCTTAAACAGCAAATTAATTTCCATATTTATGTTTTCCTAAGAATATTGTCTGAGTTAGGCTGTTTTATTTCTTAATTAAAAATTTTATTTTATTTTAGTTCTAATGTAGTTATATTAATTTCAGGTGTACCATATAGTGATTCAACAAGTCCCTCTATCACATGGTGCTCATTACAAGTTCTGCCTCATTCTTCTTAAAAAAAGAAGGTAAGACATTTGCAAATATCTTCTTGCATTCTGTAGGTTGTCTGGTGGGGGGATGGGGTCCCTGGGTGATGGACACTAAGGAGGGCACTCGATGTAATGAGCCCTAAGGTGTTATATGCAACTGATGAGCCACTGAACTCTACTTCTGAAATTTAAAAAAAAAAAAAAAGAAGAAGAAGAAATCTTGAACCTGTTGTTAGCCATGTGTATACTCTGAACCATGATGGATTTGCATGGAGCTCATTATGTGTTTCTGGCTAACTTGGATGTATTTCTGAGCAAACTGACTGGCATCTGATTGTAGAGCTGACCTAACTCTCCCAGCTGACCCAGGCATGTGACTGGGCTCATTAACACCAGGGTTTAAACATATAATTCAATATTATCTAACACAGAACTTTATTTCCAATGTAGGCCCAGAAGTTTGGACAAATTATTTAACCTGAAATATTTTCTTCATTCCATCTACTGGAGTAACTGATTCTGTCACATAATTATAATAAACATTTGGGGAACGAAACTTCTGCCTAAAATTGGTCTGAATGTTACCCTTATCTGAAAGGCTATTATATCACATGAACACTGAATTGTACAGTTCAATTAATTGATGGTGACTGGGCAATTTCTTGAAAATCTCTCATGATCTAAAAGTTGCTTAGCCCAATGGATTTTTAATAACATCTAACATCCTAAAAAGGCTTTTCTCCCCCATTCCCTAGCTCTACCCAAGGATAAAATTCATCCAATTATTCCGAGCAATGGCACAACTAACCTTAGTCTAGGGGGGAAAAAATAGGTCTTACCTGTTTTAAACTTCCTACTGTCTAGAATATCCCCTTTAGCAAGCAATATATTAATCTGCTTAATTAACACATATTGTGCTTTCCTCAAGGCCGAGCAGGGTCCAGTTGTATGCTATAGCTAATTTTACTTTTTCCTTTTTGTATCTCATTCTGCTTCCCCTCAGCTCCCCCTTACCTTTATCTGCTTACAACAAAAGCTCGATAGGAGACTAGCAATAGCGTGATAAAATTAAATAGAATGTCACAAAAAGGCCTGGGAGTTTGAAAGGTGCCTCTTAACTTCAGCAGGGAGGCAGAATAACACAGCCCTTGGCCTTGGCTTGGAGAAGTTTATGTGGCAAATACGTGACCATTATTTTGTTGGTTTGCTATTATCAGACACTATTTTTCTTTACATGAGAACCATATCTAAGTAGGGTCACAATTGAGCATACGCATTCCCCAGTAAAGGGACGTGTTGTCATCCTGTTGACGCCACCAAAGCCTGTTAGGACTATTAATTTTGTTGTTCATTTAGGCATGCATGGTTGCCATAGCAACAACAATCTCATAGTTCCTTCAAGCCCTGTGTGCATGGAGCAATGAAGGTATCATAGTTTTCTCTCCTTCCTGTCACAGATTGAACCCCATGCTTGCTCTCCTTACAAGCTACATATTTATCAATAATCCTTAGAGAGAGAAGAGACTCTTTGCTGGAGCCCAGGGAGAACTCTAAATGAGAATGAAGCCTTTTGTTTCCCATGGGCTACTGCAGAAGACCTCAGAATAGGTGCTTTGGAAGTCAGACGATTATTAAAAGTCTTGGTCAGCTGAAATGTAAATAAGTCCTTGGCAAAGTTCACAGCCAATCTTTTATACAGGGTTGCCAGGACACTCAGTGTCCTGCTTAAAGCCAAAATTGTAAATTCTAGTGCAAACTCCCGGTGGCAGGCAATAACAGGGTGCAGTCTGTTGCCAACTGTTTTTCATGGTCCAAGACCTTCTCTTCCAGAACCATATAGTTTACAGAAATATGTGTCTTGAAGGGACAATTTCAATTTTTTAAATTTCCACCTAACTGTAGGCTGGTAGTGAAAGCTTACATGTTTTCAAAAGCCCTCTTCTAAGACAACCATTTTCGAAGACACTATTCAGCATGAGTTCCTGTCCAACTTTTTCTCATCTTGTAATTTATACAGTTGGAACTGGAGGATAGTAACAATTTATAGATAAATTACATACTAGCCAAGTGAAAGGAGCTGAGACAGGGGCCTTCTGTCTTTGACAGCTGTTGAGAGGGGATATCTCAAGTCCTGGCAGCATCCTTAGTTGAAACTTACATGTAAATGTTAGGGCATCTGACTGAGCAAGTTTATCAAAATACCATTATAGGTTTCCTCCTCCTTCTGTCCTTACTCTGATCAAGATGATCAAGAACAGATTTCTGCATTCATTTCCGAGAAGCTTACTCATTCCTCTTCAGCATTCTCTTACCTAATGATACCTATTGTTCAAACATAAGTAATATTTAACAGTAGAATTGTTTGCTTGGAGTAAATTATCTTTGAGAATAATTCAACTTGGGATTCTCTATTCATTGAGTAATTGTCACTTCCACCTTTCAGCTTAGAGAAGAAACTTCTAAGCTGAATACTATCCTTAGGTGAGAAAGTTGAGTCTGGGTTCCCCTAGCTGCCACAAGGATGTTTACAGGGCTGTTTTTTTGCAAATCTTTATGGGGACTCCCGGGACCACTTTTTGTAGGAGTCTCCCATTCCAGCCACCCTTTCTGGACTCTTTTTACTTTTTTATTTTTTAAAAAGATTTTATTTATTTATTTGACGGACAGAACACAAGTAGGCAGAGAGGCAGGCGGAGAGAGAGAGAGAAAGGGAAGCAGGCTTCCTGCTGAGCAGAGAGCCCGATGTGGGGCCATGACCTGAGCCGAAGGCAGAGGCTTTAACCCACTGAGCCACCCAGGTACCCCATGGACTCTTTTTACTTTTAATTTCCATTTTTTCCAGCAACGAACTCATCTCTTCCTTTTAGTTTATTTTTATTTCTCTAGGATCACAAGATTATGGTATGTTGGGGCTGGAAGACACTTTCCATCCTTTCTTACTCATTTCTGTCCCCAAAACTTGTAATCCATAACTATGTTTGTGTTGCCCACTTTTTAAAAACTTGTATACATGGGTTTGTTAACTACTGAACACAAACCCATTTTATTATATACAGTTTATTGTCAGTGTGATTTGAAACAACCCAAATTACAAATGAGATTTTTTTCTAGTTGCAACTCTGGTTTTAATTTATGGAATTAAATTATGACCCTGGAAAAACCTCTGAATTTTGCTACATCTCAGTTTCCTTATCTGCAAAATGAAAATAGTATTCTCTCATAACTATTATAAAGATAAATGAGATGACGTGTGGAAAGTATGACGTATGCTATATAATTATGAGGTCTGTGGATGCTCATCCATAGCGCCTGTCTCTGGGGTCCACATCAGTGTAGTGACTTGAATGCTGTCCTTGACCGAGGTGGCAAAATCCTATGACATATCCACTGCAAAAATGTTGATTTATCTTGAACAAACAATTTTACTACTCTAAATATATACATCAGAAATATTCATACATGCGCACCTGGGTGGCCCGGTTGGTTAAGCGTCTGTCCTCAGCTCAGGTCATGATCCCAGGGTTCTGGGATGGAGTTCCGTACCCTCTCCTCTCCACTCGTGCTCTCTCTCTCTCTCAAATAAATAAAATCTTTAAGAAAAAAAAGAAATATTCATATGTGTGCTTGCAACCACAAACATTAACTGAAGCATTATAATTGAAAAACTATGAACAACCTTAATTTTCCATCAGGAGGAAGAAAGTTAAATATCTATACCATAGAATACACTGCTAGAAACAAATAAGGTTGATGTATTCTGCAAGTGCATGGAAATACCTTCAAGACATATGCTGCAAGAAAAAGCAATTCATGAAGCAGCACAGAGTGTATGATCTCCTTTTTGATAAAACATACAGAAATGAAACAAAAACCATACCCATATATGCAAATATATTTGTAAGTAAATTTGTCATGTCCCTATGTCACCTAATGTTCCTATGCCACTCTTATTCATACTATATATGTCTACTGTTGACTGTACAGGTTAGGAAAGGGGTTCTGGTGTCAGACTGACTGCCTTTAAATCCTGGCATGACAGTTACTACATGTCTGATTATGGGCAAATGACCTTCCTTTCTGTGCTTCATTTTCTCAACTCTAAAATGGATTTGACCATTTTAACCTAACTCAATAAATGCGTCGGAAAAAGTCTAGAACACATTTGAGTCCTGAGACACAGGATAGTGTCAAATGCTTTTTATGAATTTAGAATATATTGCAGTCTAGTTGTTTCCAGTTTTTAATCTTATTTCCCACTTCAGTGATGACTCCTGACCGTGGGGTCTCTAGTAATAGTTTCCCTTTGTCCCCCACCATGACTGGCATAGTGCCAGGAACACAGCAGACACTGAAGACACATGTTTTGAAAGAAAAATGACGTCTTGTTTTCTAACAAGAAATAGGGTTTTAACTTGAGTTTTCCTATTGAGTTGTCTTTAAAGTTCTGCTTTTCTGTTAGCCATTAGTTTATTAATAATTAACAAATTGTTCATAAGCTCAACAGGCATTAAGCATCCATTACAGATCAAACATAACAGGCCCTGGCATACAGTAGTGATGAAAGGCTTATATAAATATCTACTCAGGTTGAACTTTCTCTACCCGTTGGTCTCTACCAGGTACAAAGGTTGGTACCTGAACAGACTTTACACTGTCACTTGCAACTCTTCTACCTTGAAGAACATTCTTCAGGGACTCAGATGAAAACTAACACAGGAAGCCAGTAGGGCCTTGAGAACCTAGTGGAGCATGAAGTGCTTCAGGTAATTCTTTTTTTTTTTTTTTAAGATTTTATTTATTTATTGACAGACAGAGATCACAAGTAGGCAGAGAGGCAGGCAGAGAGAGAGAGAGGAGGAAGCAGGCTTTCTGCGGAGCAGAGAGCCCGATGCGGGGCTCGATCCCAGGACCCCGGGACCATGACCTGAGCCGAAGGCAGAGGCCCCAACCCACTGAGCCACCCAGGCGCCCCTTCAGGTAATTCTTAAGGCATATGGACCTAGAGCATCCTTTCCTCTGGTTGAGAGATCTATAATGAATGCTCTAGTTATGAGTAGAGCTGAAGCTTACACAGCACAAGTGGGGTTTAAGGGCATTACTTCTGGAGCCATACTGCCAGAGTTTGAAATTTGAAACTAAGTTTGAATCCAAGCTTCTTCCCCCCCACTTATCGGGTGGGTAGTCTTAGGCAAAACATAGACTCTTTCTGCCTCAGTTTCCCCATCTGTTGAATGGAATAACATGATCTCCTTGGGTTGTTTCGTAGATGGAAAGAGTTGATATATTTAAAGTCCCTGGCATAGTGATTAATATATTTAAGCATTCAACAAAAGATAGCTTTTATTATCTTAAAATTGATCTTATTAAGAAACAAAACAGCCAGTACACCAGTATGGAGGCCCCTGGGACCAGATAAATATGGAGATGGGATGACAAGAGGAGGTGTTAGGAGATAGTGACTGGTGAGAATCAGATAGGTGAGAGTATTATTGACATAGGGTGAAGAACCAGAGTATCCCAAGGTTTTGGAGGTGGAATTCATCCATCCATCCATCCATCTACCTACCCATTCTGTAAAGATTTACTGAGCACATACCATGTGCCAGAAGCTGTTCTAATTGTTGGCTCTATGGAGTAACTATAATATTACTGCTCTCATGAACTGTATATTTTATTGGCAGAAGCTGGGTCATCTGGTCCCACTCTTATCACATGCAGAAACCCTGCTACAATGCACTGAATGCTGGCGCTCTCTCCTCTGTTTTTATGTGTCTAGGGAAAGTGCATAATGAACTAATGAAGGAGCAGTACCTTTTACTCTTGGGCAGCTGGAAATGTCAAGTTCTTTTTAAAGCACCTAAGTATAACCCTACACATTGAATTCTGATCAAAGCTAATCTACTTCCATAGAACAACATTAGAAAGATCCTAGAGACTCAGAGGAGTACAAATTTTGGTAAATACAACCCAGCATTAGAAGGGTAAGGAGAAACAGCCAGGGATCATGCAGGTGTGTGGCCATCAAGAATGTGACAAGGGGGACGCCTGGGTGGCTCAGTTGGTTGAGTGGCTGCCTTTGGCTCAGGTCATGATCCCAGCATCCTGGGATCGAGTCCCGCATCGGGCTCCTTGCTCAGCGGGGAGCCTACTTCTCCCTCTGCCTCTGCCTGCCTGTGCTCGCTCTCTCGCTGTCTCTCTCTGACAAATAAATAAATAAAATCTTAAAAAAAAAAAAAAAAGAATGTGACAAGGTTTTTCTGGCAGAACTAGGGGAAAACCCATAGTCTGCTGAGGCAGAATCATGAAGTGTGAAGTGGGGTGCGGGGGGCTCCTGTCCCCAGCCCAGAAAGGTTAGTGGTTTCCTGTCTTTCCGCTCAGCCATGTCCGCCCCGTTCACTGCCTCAGATACTCTACTATCTGCGCTGCTGAAACTCTCTCTGGGAAGGAGGCAAACCTTCCCTCTAGGGAGGTCACCGAAGATTGTGGTGTTTTGCTTCATGCCAACATCCCCCCAGGAAGGAGCCTTCACTCTCCCTGCTGTGTGGGTAGATTGCGGAGCCCCCAAGGCTTGGCAGCAGGTCAGGGCCAAGCCAAGCTTCCAGAAGCAGACAGAGGCATAGATTTTTATCTTTAGTTAATTCCTCTCTAAGAAGAGCATTCATCGCCTCTTGTTTCTTATTTAAATTTAATCCCTCCCTGGATCACAGTTTTGTTCTGTGGATCCATCTAGCAAAACACATGATTCGAGGGCTCTTGGTCCTTGGTTGGCTCACAGAACTCTGGAAGATCAGCCCTCTCACTACGGATGAGGAACCAGGGCTTGGCAAGGTCCAATGACCAGCCAAGGTCAACTGGCCAGTTGGTGAAAGCACTAAACTAGAAGGAGGCTTACCAGTTTTTGTCCAAGGTTCTTGGACCCACCTTAACACATTTTTATTAGCAGTAGGAAAATCTGCTCAAAAATACCTCCTAAATCTCCTAGAATAGAGATCTTATATGTCATAGGTAAAAAAGGATCTAGAGATTATGTAGTATGGCCCTCTGAAAGAACTTTTCAAGTTTTTGAGTACCCTCTCCCTTCATTTAAACTAACATCTAGCTTGACACAGCCGTGAGTCTGAGATGTATTCTACTGGATAAGCCTGCAGGTGCACCTGTGAGCCTAGGGTTGATATCAGTGTGGCTCCCTGAAGATTTTGAGAGGATTCCTCCTCTTGGGTTTTATTTTGTAGTAAAAATAATCTGTGGTGGTTTTGGTTTTCCTTGTCTTGTGAGCTGGGGGAGTCAGCCAGGAGGCCACTGTCTCCTGATTTTCTATGTGGTCATTATCCATACTCCATTCAGACCACAGTTAAGACCACTGGATAGTAAATGATCCCCCGGGGACTGTTCATGTGGTCATCTGTGGAGAGGGAACGGGGAGGTTAGGCAGGCAAACAACACTGACCAAAATATTTCTCCTGAAAGCTCTCATACTTACAATGTGAATTCACCATTGGAAGACTGCCATGGTTTCTATTTTAAGGTTCTATGTCCCTTATGTCGCTCTGCTGCTCCTTCTTATTCTGCTGTGTAGTGTGGAGAGTAGAGATGAGGATAATGCGTCCTGGAACAGGGCTGTCTAACTTTAAATTCTGGTTTCTCATTTCCTAATTTTGTGATTATGGGCAAGTGACTCCATCTTTCTGTACGTTGATTTGATAGCTTTATCTCAGTCAGATGATTGATGTGAGGACTAACTAGACAGAGTAGAGGCACACTGGCATGCAGCATCCACCCCGTGGGTGTGGGCGGTTACTGTTAACATCTCCCACTCGAGGAAACCAGCGCTGGGGAAAGAGCACTGGATCTGTGGGGTCAGGAGACACCGGGAGGGGCGCAGGCTCTCACCCTCACATAGGTGCATGAACTTGAGACCCTCGATCCCAAATCACAGAATGCAAGGCATGGGGCCAGGTATTTGGTCCAAGCTACTCATTTTCTGAGTGAAATTGGACCTTGAGAGAGGAAGACACTCCACCAAAGTCCTCAGGGAGTTCATCATATCCACGCCAGGATGGGCCAGTACCCACCCTTCTGACTTCCAGCCCAGAGCTCTTCCTGTTGTTACTCTGGGGACAGAAGACCTTACTAAGTGTCCCCAACCTTGCTGAACACCTGAGGACTTCTGGTTGGCAGGCAAATGGTTCCTAACATGCAAGCGGTCTTTGGATGGTGGCTGTTCCAGAAGCAGCAGCGGACATCTGTATCATGGTTGGTCTGAGTGTCAGAAGCAGACTGATGCCTTCAAGGTGCTACTGGGTGAAAGTTGCTGCACTGTGGAGGGTTCTGAAAACTCATGCCAGCCCGACAGAGCCCTTAGAGTCCCCCGGCTTAATAACTGACCATGTGTTTCCTTTCCCTTTCTTGGCTTCTGCAGGAGAAATGCAACATTGATTGTCTCTCTCTGAAGCTGTGGAGGTCTCCTTCTGAGCTCTCACTAGAGGCCCTTGGCGTCCCTTTCCTTCTCTCTTCTGACTCCCACTTAGATCCTGGGATTGGAGGTTGACCATATTATCCCCTCTTGGATACAGGGCTTTGACCTGCCAAATCCTCTTTCTGTCCTGCATCCCTAGCCACGGCAGACACTCGGTAAAGCCAGTCCTCTGCTCATTATTCTAAATATATCTCAGGTTCCTGGCTCTGGGTTGTTGCTATGTTTTGTCTCTCCATTGATTCTCGTTTAATTCTCTCAGATTAACTATGACATTTCTATGAAGCCCACCGTGACCCCCCCGCCCAGAAGTGGTCCCTGATCCTTAGAGCTTTCAAAGCACATCTTAATTGTAACTGATGATTTCTACATGTCTGCAGAGGTCCTCTCTCCCCAACAAGCTCTTTAGGAACCACGTACTGACATCTTTTTATCCTCCAAAGCGTTGAGCAGAATTCCTTGCCCAAGGTGGGCCCTCAGTTAGACCTGCTTGAACAATTGTCGACTGGCTAGTAAGGTTGGCGGAAAGGCGTCCAGCCTTAATAAAAAGGTTAGTCCTTCATAATCAAAAGTGCTTTGTCCCCAGGTGCCATGAGAAGCCCACGATAAGTCAGTGATAGCTATTCGAAGGCTCCTTGAAGCTCTGGCAATGCCCAGTCGTTTTGAGAAGTCTACTTTTTAGAGATCTGGAGTGACACTTTTTTTTTAAATTAAAGTCAGTTAAAATTAATTTTGCTCTCCTGTTTCTGTTGGCAGAAACTGACAATCCAAGATGGACAAGCAAACCGAATTAAATACTTTGAAAAGGCGAGTGAAAGTTCGAGGGCATCAAAGGGTGTGATGCCTGAAAAGAGCCCTGAAATTTGCACTCACGCACACAGACAGGCACTCAGCCAGCGAGGGGACGCACACACAGCTGGACTTCCTACCTCTCAGGAGGAAACAAGGTTGAGTTACAGGCACTCAGCCAGCGAGGGGACGCACACAGCTGGACTTCCTACCTCTCAGGAGGAAACAAGGTTGAGTTACTTTGTTTATGCAAAATTCAATGTAACCGTCTGTCTACTAGAGCCCTGTGCCTCTCAAGTTCTGTTTGCTAAAATAATGGTCAGAAGCAGTTTGTGTTCACAAAACCAAACTCAGTGTTTCCCTAAGATCAAATATTCCGTGACAGATTTTATCCCCAAATTCGGGGAAAAATGAGAAGAATGCAAAGATTAATCCTCGGAGGCCCTTCAATAAGCCTTTCCTCCCCCATTTTCTTTTTGCGTTTTAAGTTTTTTTTTTTAAAGATTTTATTTATTTATTTGACAGACAGCGATCACAAGTTGGCAGAGAGGCAGGCAGAGAGAGAGGAGGAAGCAGGCTTCCTGCTGAGCAGAGAGCCCGATGTGGGGCTCCATCCCAGGACCCTGGGATCATGACCTGAGCCAAAGGCAGAGGCTTTAACCTACTGAGCCACCCAGGCGTTTTAAGTTTTTTATTCAGAGAACAAATAGCTGAGTCCTTCTGCGGATAATGAAGACACATGTAAAATGAAATTCTAAGGCCAGTAATTAAACTGAAGAGCTCACTGGGTGAGTTTACTCTCCAAGATTGTGAGACCTCAGTTTGTCTTCAAGCTGCATTTTTTTTTTTCTTTTTCTTTTTTCTTTCCTTTCCTTTCCCTTTCTCCCTCCCTCCCTTCTTTCCTCCCTTCCTCTCTCTCTTTCTTCTTTCTTTCTTTCTTTCTTTCTTTCTTTCTTTCTCTCTCTCTCCATTTCCTTTCCTTCCTCCCTTCCTCCCTTTCTTTCTTTCTTTCTTTCTTCCATCACAGAGATTAAAGCAGCCTGAGTTTTACAATAGCATCTGTGCGAGAAGAGGTGGGGAGATCCATGGTGGTTTTAGTAACCCTGTTTTAGTAAATCATATCTTGAGAGCCCTGGTGTATCTAATACTATTTGGAATGAAATTTTAAGTCCCAAAGCTGGGGCCGTTTGCAGACAGAAGTGTCTGTGGAAAGTGGATGTTAACATTTGCCTCATATCTCACCAGGGCCTTGCAACAAAGTGCCTCTGCCCCCTCTCTGGGGAGCTGGTGTGGTGCGCCTGTCACACACTCATGGCATGTCCACTCTTCTTTTGGCTGCCGTCCACAAAATTATTAATAGCTGCTAACCTTGGCTTGAGGTTTTGGGCATTTATTTTGGGTAAGAAAAGGTAGGAAGAGAAAAAGGGCTTTCCAGGAACACACTGTTGTGTACAAACCCTGGAACCGGTCCAGGAGCCCCTCTTTTGACCATCACACATGCCTATGAGATCTCACTGTCGTTAAGGATTGAGGTCCTTAGGGGGAAATCTGTTGATTTCACTAGTTTGCTTCCAGGTGCAGGTGCTGCGGTGCCATTCTAGAAATGTCCTGACCCCTTTGTGTGTATTCACCGACCTTTGTGTAGCAAGAGGCTTTGAAATTCGAGAAATACTGAGACACAAGAATAGATTCCAAGAATTGCTTTCCTGCTAACATCTCAAGACAAAATTCCCTTTGTTCCTGTGAGCCCCTCTGATAACACAGGGCATTTGCATCCCACAGGGTCTCTGTAGCTCTTGTTTCTTCCGCTATCACATTGTGTTTATGATGTCATGAGTGGTTACCATGGAGGTAATTGTCATGACGTGGGAGATGTGTGAATTCAGGTGTGGAGAAGCTCAGCTGCCAGAGATGGGTCTTTGAGAAAAAAGACGAACACCCTTCCACCCCAACTTCCTTAGTAACGAAAGGGTGAAGCAGGAAAAGGGGGGTGGGGGACAGAGCTAGGATAGCTGAAAATCAGCTTTTGGATGACATGCTTCTTTGGCTTTGCACGACTTATCGGAAAGTCTCCCGTTTATTTGTTTGCTCTTTAAAATTATATTTCGATCACATATCTTGTAGTACAGTGTTAAAAATAACTTTTGTGTTCTTTCTTGGAGAAAAATGTACAGCTGGTGGAAGCAGAAGAGAATACTATATTATGAAGTCCGAGCTGAACAGGGAAATCTTTTGAATGATATACCAGGAAGCTCGAAGGTGATTCGCTTTTGTCCAGTTGGGGCGGGGTGGGCGGGGGAGCAGTGGCAGAGGAAGGCTGCGGCAGTCTGCAAACCATGACGGAATCAGATCCAGCCAAGCTGACGATGCAGCCAGTCTGGCTTGCTGCTGGCATTTGACAAGCTAGGGAAAGGAGGCTGCAGAAATCCACAGGGAATTATTTCTTCTTCACGCTTACAAAGTACCGGACATCTCTTTCTTGGGATGAAGGGTTGGGGGGTGAGGGCACAGGCGCTGCTGAGCAAGTATTTTGGATCATTTAAGGAAATGATCCAGAATCCCCTGCCTCTGGCTTGGCATAATTAATGTCATTACTGCTTGTTTGGAAGCTTTGTCTTTTCTTGGAAAGGACCTGGGACTGGCAGATTCAGGCAGTCAGTGTGGTGACTGGTAGAAGAGGGAGCCTGCCAAGCCAAGTGCAGGGAGGCTCAGCGCCCTTGAGCACTGGATCCTCAGTATGGGACCTGGGTTCCAGTCCCAGCCACACCACTGTGGATTTTCTCTTTAACCTTTGCCAAGGCCCTTACCTGCTCTGTTTTCTCATGCTACTAATCAAATGAGACGATTGTAAAAATAAACATATTGGTCATAAAACACTTATTTTTAGGCAGGCTACAAATGCAAGTGATTAGATAGCATTTAGAGTTCCCTGTCAGCACAAAGATAGTTGTTTTTCCTCCAGTGGTATCCTTTATGGGCTTGCTTTCCCGGTGCAGGTGGGCACTCTGGTGAGCATTGGTCCTGGTAGCCAACTCTCCCTGGCATTGTTCTAGGGAAGAGAGAGTATAATAGGCTTCTCCAGAGGAAAAAAAAAACCAAGAGATTATCTATCTGTCTTCCTATCTATCTATCTATCTAAAATGAGATCCATTGTGAGGAATTTGCTCCTGTGATAATAGAAGCTGAGAAGTTCTGTGATCTGCCATCTGCAAGTGGGAGACCCCAGAGAGCCAGTGGGGTAGTTGAGACAGAGTCTGAAGGACTGAGAACCAGGGGAGTCAATGATGTAAATCCCAGTCCCAGGGCAGGGAAGAGGAAGTAAGGTATACTAGTTTGAGCAGTGAGGTAGAAAAAAAGAGGGGCAAATTCCTCCTTTACCCTTTGTTCTGTTCAGGGGCTCGGTGGATTGGATGATGTCCACTCACCCTGGGGAGGGTGGCTCCAATGCTAATCTCACCAGGAAATACTTTAATCTGGGCACCCTGGGGGCCACTCTCAGACTGATACCTAAAAAATAGCCAGCATGGGGGAGAGAGGGTGGTGATATTCCTAGGCCATGACCAGCCCTTCCAAGGTCAAGTATAAAATTCCTAGCCTGGTATTTCGGGTCTTCCATAATCACTCCCCAACCAAACTTCTCAATCTCATTTCTTTACTCCATCAGGGACACCCTTTACCTTAGTCAAACCTCATTTGTTGCTGGACATACCTCTCGCCTTCCTTGCAGTGCTCCTTCTTTCCATGCCCAGTCATATTTTACCTATTCCCTGGTTCACCCATCCTCTCTTGACTGCTCCTTGTGAATAACACCTGTTACTGTTGTCATGTATGGGTTGAGCATGGTGTGTGCTGTGCAGGGACATCTGGCCAGGGCAAGGGGGACAAAGGCTTACATCCCACCAAATCATATGACCCACCCAGGAGCCTTGTGTCTTTAGACAAGGCTTACCTTTTTCCAGTTGAAAAAAGACACTGGAGAAAGTAGGGTGGCTCTGTTTGTATTAATAGAGGTAACTTTTCTTCTATCTTTGTCCTATATTTTCTTGAGCTTATAAGCTCCTTGCAGAGTCAGGCTTTGATTTTCTTGTAGATAATCACAGGAAATAATGCACAACTTTGTCCTGAATTATAACCAGAGCACTGGGTTCTGAATAAGAGGCTGTGTTAAAAGTTCTTTAAGGACAGAGCTTACTCATTTCTTTACCTATCAGCGCCTTTCACAGGAGAAGTCTTTAACAAAAGAGAAGTAAACACTCGATTGCTCACTTATTTATAGTAACAGTGGGAAAACATCCATACCACTGTCTTTTAAGAACTTGTCAACACCTGTCTTGGTTTATTAGAAGCAAAAGTAGGAATGGGACCTTTTTTTCTCTGAGGAATCTGAGAATGGTTTTTAGCTGGAGCTGTTGGATCTGGGCCTGCCTTCTTTTCTGCAGAGCAGCAGTGCACCCGGGCTTTGCCGAGGGAATAGAAAAGTGGGCCTGTATCTGCCTGCTCAGTCGGGAGCCAGGCTCTCCTGCATGTGCCGAGGACTTCAGGGGGAGAGCCACATGTCTGCCCCCAATTGTTCCTAGATTGTTACTGGGGAAGACATGTATGAAAGTGGCCATCCAATGATGCAAGAGGCCCTAGAGCAGCAGGAGTGGGTCCCAAGGCCTGAGGGGTTCTATGAGGCAGTAGAGACCTGCTCTCCTTGTATGGGGACAGGCCCAGGTGCAGTGACTGGGGAGAAGTCACCATGAGTGGTGACGTAAAGCGATCTCATTCACGTCCTCATCGTCCATCAGTCCGTCCGTGTGCAGATGGCTCTGGACACGTACATCCCCATCCCAGTCCCATCTGTCACTGGTCTTCCCACTTGGAGGCCCCCAAAGCTCCCTAAAGCCATTAGGTTCCAAACTGATGTCAGGATCGTTTTACCCAAATCTGATCATCTTCTAGTGTCCCCTCTTCCATCGTCTGGTTTGGTAAACTCTGGTTTGGCAAGTTGATTTGCTTGACTCCCTCTTCTCTCCTAGCTCCCTGTTTCCGGCTTATATCCATGTCTCTTGCCTGAGATGGAGGCTGTTCCCACCTCACTGGGCCTCCACATCCACTCTGGACCGTCCAGCCCCTTCTCTGCACAGCAGCTGCAGTGGGCGTTTCAAAATGCAAATCTGATTATGTCTTGTGCTCCTCAAATCACCCTCCTTCCCTGCTCAAAACCTCTTAATGCCTTCTCATTTCTCTTAGGATGAAGACCCATATGTCCTAAATAGTGCCTCTAAGAGCCCTTCTAATCTGACCCTTGGCGACTTTTCCAGCTCCATCTAGCACTGGCACCCCTGGCTCTGCCCTCAGTGTGTGGATCTTCTCCCTGCTCCCCCCACCCCCACCACTCCAGGCCCAGGCAGCTCCCTCTTCCAGGAATCCTCTCTTCTATAAAGGCCGCTGTGCCCACCCCATTTGCCTAATTCCTCCCTTCTCATTTTCTACATATCAGCTCAAGTATCACTTTCTCAGGGAAGCCTTCTCCGATCCCCAGGCCACTTTCTCCCTTTGGCCTTGCACATCTTTGACTGCTTTTCCTTATCAGACATCACAGTTTGTGATCATATATTCTACGGTTCTTTGATTGATGTCCATTCTCCCCGAAAGGTGGTGAGCTCTGTGGTGCCTGGTGGGGATTTGGCCTCCATCTCCGGTGCCCAGCACACTGCCCAACACACCTTGCACTCTGTTAGTCACACACCGGTGAATGAATGCATGAAGGTGGTGCAGGAATGGGGGTCAGCCCGTGGGACTGCATTGTGGGCTACCTAGGAGGAAGTAGCCGGAAGTGAGGCTGGGAACAAGCTCTTGTCCTCTGGCATGGGGGTGCTGTGCAGCCTGTAACACAGAGATAGGACATGGGGGACATTGCATGGAGGGCAAAGGCTCTTGGAACCAGGGAGACGTGTTAGGAGGCCCCTGATGAAGATGGCTGGAGTTCGAGCAGTGGAAAGAGAAATGGACAGGGGGCACAAATGCTCTCAGTGTTTGCCATTGGCATCCCCTACCCCAAAAAGCAGGAGTAGATCAAAGGGGCTTTACACGATTTCCACAGGCTTAATTTACTTGACCTGAATGTCGCTGGGATGTGGGGGAGAGGAATAAGGGGCTTGGAACTGGTAGGATGGTAGGCAGTGTGAGAGAGTCCTGAATCTGTAGGTCTTTCTTCTTTCCCAGGCAAGAGTGGCCCATGGAAGGTTGAGAGGAAAGGCCACTCCTAGAACTTGCTGCCCTAAGATGTTGTGTGAGGGGGTGTAAGATCCAGGGACCCTTCTTCTGGGCCAGACAGATTTGGTCCCTGTCTTCTTGTCCTGACCTGCGAAGTCCGTCACAGCAACCTGTCTTAACCAAGACTCCAAGAGAGTCATAACGGAGGATATTTTGAGAGGGGGAGAGTTTGGGGGCAGAGTAGTCTTGGGACCAGGGAGACCCATAATGAAGAGTATTTGCCTCACCCTGAGCATGGGGCCACATGTCCTATTTTACTTATTCTTTTTTTAGGATTCTTGTCATCTGAATCTCAGTGACAACACTAGAGTTCCATAATGGATTGCTTTACTGTTTCACCACGGTTCAGGTGGATAGAATGCAAAGCTCGATGCCACTACATTTTAGCTCTTTGCAAATGTTGTTTATGGGTCTAGCATCCCCTTCTAGAATGTGTCCAAGATAATAATGCTAGTGCGCTGATAGTGTTCATGCCTAATGTATCTTATGTCACTGGATGTTTTCTAACTATAAGCGGGGCTGCGATACACCACTTGTGCATTGTCCAATTCTGGCCAGCGCAACTCATGGAGATTGCCACGGGAATGGCAACCCCTGTAGGTGTGCAAAGCAGGCACCAGCACTAGCCTTACTTTGATGGCTCAGAATTGTGGCATGCCTTGTGCAGTGTCATGTGACAAGTAAGTGCTGTTACTGCAGCTAGGGCCCAGCTTCTGAATTTAAATCCACTTTTAATTTTGCTGCAACTCCCGGCTAATCACCGCTTGAGTCAGTGAGTGACTGGAGAAAGATGAAGCCTCGATCAGGAGCCCATGCAGGGTCATGGCTTGCTCTGAGTGTCCCTGAATGCTTGCCCTGCTCTGCAATTCATCTGCCTGGACCTCATCTGTTCTCACTGGGTACTTTCCCCCCATGGTGGGCCCCAGATGACGTGACTCACCTGTTTTCTTACCTCCCATCCTGAACCCCTTTTATCTTTTGGTACCCAAGGCCACACCACCCCTGCCTCTGGGCCTCGCTTCTAGCTGCTACTAGGTCATCCTCTCCCATAAAGTGTTCATGAATAAAGTGGAAGGTTAAAATTTCAGTAGGGAACTACAAAAAAGAAAACGGCCTCTAGAGCAGAAAGGAGTTACTCTGTGGAAGGATAGGATTGCTGGCTAGCTGGGAGAGTCATGAATTTGCAGGCTCTTTTATGCAGAAGAGCAGGAAAGGACCCCACCGATCACATAATGCAGATGAGGAGACAGAGGCCTCAAGAGTTAGTAGTTTTGCTGGGGCTGGACTGGATTTTTCCATTACGTTATGCTTCCTTCAGTCATTTGAGTTGGGGTTGTTCCCCGCATCTTTTCCGCCTTATGTGACTGAGGGCAGTCCTGCATTTGGACCATTTCTGTCCTATCAGTATTTAGGAGAACAGGAGGGCCATGTCGAGGGAACAGGGAGCTTAGTCAGTGGTGTCCTTGGACCCCAGGATCCGTGCTTTTAAATGCCATTATGAAATGCAGTCCATCTAGAGCTCAGTGCCTTTTGCCATCAGACTAATGCAGCCTTGGTGGAAGGCGGGGGCGGGGGGGTGGGTTTGGCTGCCTGGCAATCTCCTGGAGCCTGGGAGAGGGATTATGCTCGCTCAGGCAACCTCATCACTGTAATAAAAATGGGAGTTATGTTTATCAACTCATCAGGACTGCCCATTTAGACGATTACCCCATTTCCAATCCCATTTCTAGAGAAAAGAGGATTGCCAGACACTTTCTCCCACCCCCACCCCTGGCGGGGCCCTGTCCGTGGTCTCACAGGGTGGGCTGGGGGTGGGGGCATGTGTTGGAGGTGGGCACGCAGCAGGCGGGGAGCTTTGCCCTCTTTGCCTTCCAGAGCTGGCAAGCCACAGCGGGATGGCAGTCGCCTGAGAGATAGGAGGGGAGGAGCCGTGGCCCAGCAGGGGCCTGGAGCTGCTGGCTGACGTCAGTAATTTCCTGTAGGAGATTTGGCCGGCCCGTCCGCGTCACCCTGCTGTTGCCCCTCTGTCGACTCCCATGCGCTGCTAAAATAAACTGAAGCAACCCTCAGGCTGCGCTCTGTGAATGCCGTTGTTTAACCTCCTGTGTGCAGAGCCCAGGGATAAAACAGCATCACCTCTTCAGAACAGGTCAGGGAGGAGGAAGACAGAAAGGTCCCCGAGCAGCTGGAATCTGCATTACAGTGTTTCTCTTTCCACACACGAGAGCCTTTTGGGCCCTGGCTCAGAGACCATTGACTCTTACTTAACGCATAGCCCTATTTAGCTCAGGAGGCTGCTTTCCGGCACCCAAGGAGGCTGGTAGTGGGAATGAAAGATGGGGAAAAGCTGGAGCCAAGAATTAAGAGCTAGACCAAGGATCGGACATCTGGGGGGACAACTGTTGTGGATGGGAGTCCTGCTCAAAGGGGGATATTGGATGAATAGCTAAGAAGGTCCCTTTCAGCCTTTCAGTTCGTGGCTCTGAGTGTGTCTGCTTTGACTGTGATCCTGAGAAGGGTGGACATCAGTGGAGAGCTGGTACACAGCAGGAAATGTAGTCTTTTGTTTTGGGGAGGCTCTGAGTTCTGGGGCTCTGAAGTACTCACCTGCTTTTGCAGGAGTCTTCCGGACACAGTGTCTGCTCTTGATCCTCCTTTATTCTTTGCCTGCCAGAGTGAATTCTTGTGGATGTTTCTAGAAGGAATTTTGTGAGACATCAGAGTGTAATGGATAGATGGGGGCATGCAGTGAGGCAGGCCCTGTGTTCAGATCCCTGGGTCTCCACAAAGCTAGCCAGGCGACAGGTTAACTTATTGAGCCCCATTTTCCTTATCTGTGTATCTATTATATACATTGTACATCATGCAGCCCTTCCCTAGCTCCCCACTGCTTCTTGCTGTTCTCAGGGTGAACTCCTTCCCAGACACATTTCCAGGACTCCCAATAAGACTTGACTTTCAGACAAATAACGAATAATTTTTTACTGTAATTATGCTTCAAATAGTAAAAAAAAAAAAAAAAAAAAAAAAAAATTGGCTGTTTATCTGAAACTCAGATTTAACTGTGAATCCTGTATTTTGAAATAAACTTTTTAGGATTGTTTTAGATTTCTTGACAAATTCTGAGGCCAGTACAGAGAGTTCCTGTATACATTCACATCTTTTTTTAAAATTTTTAAAGATTTTATTTATTTATTTGACAGAGAGAAATCACAAGTAGGCAGAGAGGCAGGCAGAGAGAGAGAGGAGGAAGCAGGCTCCCCGCTGAGCAGAGAGCCTGAGGCGGGGCTCGATCCCAGGACCCTGGGATCATGACCTGAGCCGAAGGCAGAGGCTTAACCTAGTGAGCCACCCAGGCGCCCTATACATTCACATCTTATGTGAGTGTGACACCTGTCACCATTAACGAACAAATGTTGATATATTACCATTAACTAAAGTCAGTCCAACTATATCAGATTTCCTTGGTTTTCTGTTCTAAGACTCCAACCAGGATAGCACATCGCATTTAGTCCTCTTGCTCCCTTAGGCTCCTCCTGGCTGTGACAGTTTGACAGACATTCCTTGTTTTTGATGAGCTTGACAGTTTTGAGGAGCACCAATCAGGCGTTTTGTAGGATGTCCCTCAACGTGGGTCTGTCTGATGTTTTTCTCATGATTAGACCGGGGTAGTGTGTTTTGGGGAGGAGGCTCACAAAGGCAAAGTCCATCCTCATTCAGTCACATTGCTGGTACGTACTGTGCACTTGACCGATCACTGTTGGCATTGACTGGGACCCCCTGGCTGAGGTAGGGGTTCATCAGGTTTAGCATCTTGTATTTTCATTTGCTAAATCTGGTAACTGTTCTAGGCTGATGAATCCTTCATGACCAAAAGACAGAAAGATTTAGATTTCTTACTGGCTTATTGCTGCAGACTTTTTCTGCTCCAGCCTTAGAACTGCTGGCAGTTCCTCTGCTGAACTCCTCTCCATCTCTCTCACTGCCAGGCCTTAGTGCGTGCTCTTTCCTGTGCCTCGAGTGTTCTGCACATGTGCGTGCATGCACACGCACACACACATACACACGCGTGCCCCCCCCCCCCCCCCACACACACACCTTCCACCACTAGGGCCTGGTTAGGTGCTGGCCCTCTGTCCTGGATCTACTCTCGGCTGGTACTTGTCTCTCTGTGGTTGTGATCTGTTTAATCTGTCCTTCTGATCCTAGTGCATCCCTAGCATTCTGTACAGTGCCTGTTGGAACTCAATAAATGATTGCTGAATAGGGGAGCAGTTGGCTATCCCAGACGAGCCAGGTAAAGCCTCTGCTCAAGCGCCTGCCTTATAAATGGTTGATGTTCAGTAAATGCCTGTTTCCTGTCTCTTTCAAAATAGAGAAATTAACAGTTCCCAAAATTTGAGCACCTGTATTAAGTTTGTGCTTGCCCGATGTCCCCAACCTATGTCCCTACCTGGAGAGCAGATTCTGGAGCAGTGGTCTCCTAGGATTCCCTGAGAGCCACAGTTACTGCGTCAAAGCGTCAAGGGGGCCACTTAATGACAGAGATGTTGGGCTAAGTAGGCTACGCTCAGTCAATTCGCAAATTAAAAAGGCATCCTTCTCCCAAAGGAGAAACGTCAAATTATGAACCCCTTGGCCCAAATTTTCATAATCAGGCCCCTTGACCTTTTATTTAGTGAAAAGGACCTGCCTCACTCTCTTTTTGTGGCCCACACATGGCACATATGTGAGTAATGTTTATACCCAGTGTTGCTGGATATATGTGCACATTAATTTTTCTCTTTTCACTCATGCAGTGTAGTTGTGACCCCACTCCTGAAACCCAAAGGGAGGAGACACCTCTTGGAGTAGTCCCAGGAATCTCTGATCAACCATGGGACTAATCGTAACGTCTGTCATTTATTATTTTCCTTACGCTGGGTGCTTCACCGACCTCACCCGTAATCCTCTCACTAACCCCGCAAATTGAGAATTATTATTCCCATATTGAAAATGAGAAAACTAAGGTTTGGAGTCCTTTAAAAATGTTCCCAGTTGTTTGTGATGGAGTCAGGCTTAGAGCTAGGGTTTTGAACTTGAATCTGATCTCTATCCATGAGGGTCAGCAGCTTCTTCAAGGTTTAGAAAGTTCTGAAAGACAGAGTCAGCTGTTTCCAAAGGTTTGTGCTCATCAGAATGGTTCTTAGGTCTTTGTGTTCCCAGGTCACCTCACTAGATCAGGCCCCCATCTATCCATGTCTACACCCCTGCCAGAGCCTCCTGCATGAATTCCTGGACTTAGATTCCTCACTCACAGCCTGATCCTGCCATGCTGCCATTGCCCTACTCAGGAACCACAGGGATGCCCATTTTCAGCCTTATATATCCTTTGCCTTGCTTTCATTCTGTTTTCTATTCTTCCCCATATCTCACTTGATCTGAATTAGCCACAGTCTTCTGTGTGGCTCACACGGAGACCATCCACACTTCCACTTCAGTATGCTGACTCTGTCCTTGGGAGACCCCAAGCCTTCTTTCCACTCCTCAGATTCTCCCTCTCCCTTCAGATGCTGGGAAAGCTTTCCCCTGAAAGGCATACTGGCTAGTCCCTTACCCACCTACCTCTCCTTAGGTCTCCATGGCACCTGGCTGTGCAAGTCATTTATATTTTTATTGATTTTTATGCCTGCTTATTCTATGAATTATTGAGAGAGGAGTGTTGAAGACTCCAACTATAATTTTAATTTGTTTGTTTCTTCTTTCATTTCTGTCAAATTTTGTTGCATGTATGGTAAAGCTCTCTTATTAGGTGAATACCCACTTGGGCATTCTGGCCTTATTGAATGGACTCCTTTATCATTGTGAAATGTGTTTCTTTATTGTACTATTCCTTGCTCTAAACTCTATTTCATCTGTTAGGAATATTGCTACTCCTGCTATGTGTTTACATGGTCTATCATTTCCTCATACTTCAACTTTTAAACTATATATTTTTTATATATGTAGGGTGAATTTCTTGAAGAATAACTTTCTTAGTTTTTTTGTCCAGTCTGACAATTTCTGCATTATAATTGCTGTTTTTAGTCTGTTTACACTTAATGCACTTATTGAAATTGTTGGTTTAAGTCTACCATCTAGCTCTTTGTCTCATTTGTTTTTTGCTTTTTTTTGGCCTTCTTTTGGGTTAATTGATTTTCTTTTGTATTCCATTTTGTTAATTGTGTTTTATTATTATTATTCCATTTTATGTTTTCATTTTCATTGTGTGTGGTTGCAGTTGAAATTGCAATATGAGATTTTAACTACAGAACAGCACCTTCAATATATACTAGTTCACATACAATGTAAGACTCTTATAACAGTATATATCATTCCCCTTTTAGTGCTCTGTCCTGTCATTGTCATATATTTCATTTCTACATTTGTTATGAATATCACCTTTTGCTTATTATTTTTCCTTTAGGTGATTATCTTTTAGAATTTCTTAAATGAGAAAAAAATATTTTATATTTACCTACATATTTGTCCCTTCCCTGTGTTCTTCATTGTTTTGGTTAGACTTGAGTTTTCATTTGTAATCATTTTCTTTCAGCCAGAAAACATTTATTTAACTTTTGTTAAAGGTAGTACTGGTTTGCTGGCAATGGATTCTCTCATTATTTTGATCTTAACTTTTGAAGAATATTTTCATTGGCCATAGAAATCTATGTTGTCACTTTTCTATTTCAACATTTAAAAAATATCATTCCATTATCTTCTTACTTGCATAATTTATGATAAAAACTCAGAGATACTTCTCATCTTTCCCCCATATATATAATGTATCTCTATGGCTGCTTTGAAGATTTCCCCTTTATGATTCATTTTTAGCAATTTGTTTATGATGTGTATTGGTAAAGTGTTCTTTATGTTTATCATGCTTAATGTCAGTGGAACATCCAGAATCTGTAGGTATATAATTTTCATCAAAAAATTATAAATCTTTCATCCAGTATTTTTTCAAATATTTATCTGCCTTCTCCACTTCTAGGATACCAGTTATACATATGTTAGACTGTTTGATATTTTCTCACAAGTTACTTTGACTGTCTTCCTTTTTTCAGCCTTCTTCTTTCCCCTAATCGGTATGTCACCTTGGATACTTTTCATTGCCCTGTCTTCAAGTTCACTGATCTTTCCTTCCACAGTGTTAAAGCTGGTCTTAATCCCATCTACTTAATTTTTTATTGCAGATATTTCATTTTGAGCTCTAGAAATTCTATTTGGATTAAAAAAATAGTTTCTATTTCTCTTCACATTTGGTTGATGTTTCCATCTAATTCCTTAAAGTATTATAGCTGTTTTCAATTGCTTGTCTGCTAATTCCATCATCTCTCTCCTTTCCGGTCTATTTCCTTAGACTGATATTTCAGTTATGGTTCACATTCACCTAGCGTTTTTCATGTCTAATATTTTTTAAAGATTTTATTTATTTATTTGACAGAGAGAGAGGGGTCACAAGAAGGCAGGCAGAGAGAGAGGGGGAAGCAGGCTCCCTGCAGAGCAGAGAGCCCAATATGGGGCTCAATCCCAGGACCCTGAGATCATGACCTGAGCCAAAGGCAGAGGCTTAACTACCAGGGAACTACCCAGGTGCCCCTAATACTTTTTTAACTGAAGACAGAACACCGTATATGTTAAATTGTTGTTTGAATTTTGTTGTGTTCTTTTAAGGAGTGTTGAGTTTTCTTGCAGGCAGTTAATTTACTGTTACTGGTTGAATACCCAGGTTTGTTAGTAATGCTAGTTTAACTACTTTTTTTTTTTTTTTTTTAAGATTTTATCTATTTATTTGACAGAGATCACAAGTAGGCAGAGAGGCAGGTAGAGAGAGAGAGAGGGGAAAGCAGGCTCCCCACTGAGCAGAGAGCCCGATGTGGGACTCGATCCCAGGACTCTGGGACCATGACCTGAGCCAAAGGCAGAGGCTTAACCCACTGAGCCACCCAGGTGCCCCAGTTTAACTACTTCTAAGGCTTGGTTTTTATAGGGTCTCTACTGAATTCTCTGGTGTTCAACAAATATTCTTCATTCTAGTTGGTTGGAACTTGAATGCTTCCCAGCCACGTGTAACTTATGATAGCTGTTCAGCTAGTAGCTCTCCAATAGTTGTTTGGTCTCTAGTAGTTGTTCTCTGTGTGGTCTTATGGAATCACACCTTACAAACAAGGGCCTCCAGTGAACCTGGAGCTCTTCCTTGTAGCTATTTCTTCTTTGGTGCTCTGGGGCTCCAATTTCAGCCACTTCAACCTCCCTTAACTGTAATCCCTGTCTCTTAGGTTCAGGGAAGCTCCCATCCTCTAATTGAGTTCCTCCTCCTTATTTAAGAGTCTGATAAATGACCCTAGGCAGAAAGCCAGGATAGTCACAGGACTCACCTCAGTTGTTTCCTTGCTCTTAACATCACAGTCTTGTACACTGATTGTCCAATATCTGAAGAATTGTTTCATACATGCTTACAAAAGCATGTAATGGCAAGTCGAGTTTGTACATTCCATCATGACCAAGGGACCACCTCATAAACTTCTTTAGTTATCACAGAGTTGTTTAAGTGCCGAACACCAAACAGTATTAGAGAAATTGAATGGGTCTGTCCACCTGGAATGTTTTGCTCATGTTCTGAGCCAGAACATGACACTAGGACAGGAGTTTCTTAAAGAATCCAAGCCCTTTGGGAACAGAATGTCATAGCTATAAGGTATTGGACATCATTCTTCCTTTCCTTGTGATTTATACGGGCAAACTCAGTATTGTGTCTAGGAACCATCATAACAGATTCACAAAAGGCCAAGTTAATAAGGAATCCAGTCACTGCCATGTGTACTTCCCAGAAGTAAGTGGTGATTGTGCAGCCTATGAAATTATTCTGTCTACAGATCACACATGGCCCAGCAGTGCAGCAGAAAGTGCAGCAAGAGACCTTCATGGAGTTAACGGAACCAATATAGTGAAATATATTGGATTTGGAAAGATAAGGGAAGAGGAGGCCCAGGAAGTGGGGGATGACTACCAAACCCAAAAAAACCTCAGAACTGAAAAGTCAAAGAGGCTGGGACAAGGCAATACCATCATGATTTCCCTCATGTGTAGGAAAACAGGGATAATCTCTAACATTTAGAGGGGATAAGAGAGAGAAAGAAAGGGAGGATGAACATATTGATCCATTCTTAAATGTTTTAAGTGCCTGTAGTGTATCAGGCATTGAAAATTTAGTGTCTTCACCGAAATATCTGTTGAGACACATACACTGCAATTAGCAAAGGAATCAAGAAATCCTGCTTGCCTTTGTAGATTCCATGGCTGAATCTCATTCTCTCTTTGCATTGTGGTGAGTTTCATTTTTCTATTCCCACTCTGCTTCTATCTTCCTGTGATGGAACTGAACATCTGAGATTTCATTTGCCTCTCTAGAAATAGTGGAAGTATGTTGGGTTACGTGGGGAGAAGTTGGATTGAATCAAGGAAGTAATTACAGGAGCTAGTTTAGTCTGTTTCTATTTAACTGGCAGAGAAAATTTATTCCTAAGATACTGGTTGTTGCCTTTTGAGAGAGATCTCTGGGGGCCAGTAACATTTTATGATATCACTGGGGAGGACTTTCTAGACCCAAGTACAGCTGAGTGTAATATAGTGAAAGGTCTATGGGTTTGCCTGCTGATTAATTTTATGTGTCAGTTTGACTGGGTCATGGGGTGCCCAGATATTTGGTCAAATTCTGAGTGTCTCTGTGAGGGTAGTTTTGGGTGAGTTTTAAATCGACAGTCTGTCCTCCCTCATGTGGGTGGGCCTCATTCAAATCAGTTGAAGGCTTGAACTGAGCCAAAAGGCTGGCCATACCCCATCCTCCTGCTTGAGCTAGAGCATCAGTTTTCTTGTTGCCTTTGAACTCAAACTAAAACATAGGCTCTTCCTGGATCTCAAGTCAGTCTGCTGGTCTTTAGACTAGAATGTGGTCTTTGGATCCCCCGACTCTCCTGGTCCAACTTGTTAGCTCACCCTGAAGATCTTGGGATTTCTCAGCCTTCATAATAGTACACACACACACACAACTTCTCAGCCTTCATAATTGTACACACGCGCGCGCACGCGCACGCGCGTGCATACCCTATTGTTCTCTTTCTCTGGGAAACCCTGACTAGTATAGCTTAGGAAGCACATAGACATTTCTGTTTTTGAATCCCCCCTCTGCCACTTATTAGCCGTGTGATCTCAGATAAGTTACCTCCTTTCTCCAGGCCCCAGATTCCTCATCTATAAAGTGCCAATATTTTGCCTCTCAGAGTTGATAGGAAAGTCAAAGAGAAAGGTAAAAAGGGCCCATTGCTAGATGCAGAATGTGTAGATATCCAGAGGTTCCTTTCTTCTATGGTTTGTTCCCTCAGCGCCTTACCCACTCAGGAGAGAAGATCTTGCTGGAGGGAGGAGGAGCAGGGAGACCACACTCTCCACTTTCTCTGTGCTTCTCAGGTGATGCAGGTGAATCAGGGAGAGGCATTCACTAACAACTTGGATTCAACTACTAGCAGGCCTTTGAGGCAGTTGTGTCCAAGGATGCTGTGTTAGGGTTCTTCCTGATTCAAGTCCAAAGACCCAGGAACCAAGAGACCCACAGTTGAGGGCAGGAGGAGATGGATGTCCTAGCTCAAGCAGAGGGCAAATTTGTCCTTCCTTGGCCTTTTTGTTCCAATTCAGGTCCTCAGCGGATTGGATGATACCCAGCCACAATGGTAAGGGAAATTGTCTTTACTCAGTCTACCAATTCAAATGCTAATCTCTCCTTGAAGTCATCTGACTGACACTCAGAAATAGTGTGTTACCAGCTCTCTGGGCATTCCTTAGCCCAGTCAAGTTGCACATAAAATGCTCCATCACAGATATTTTAATAACAGTCCCCCTCTATCTCTCTAGTGCACTCTACTTAAAAAGCACTATGTCTTCTCTGCTGGATCCTCTGAGGCAAGCAGATGGGTATAATTACCTCCTCAACTTACCATGTATGCCTCTCTCCTTTTCTTCATCACTTTACTTACTCTTTCAATAAATATTAAGTACCTACTATGTGCTAGGTACTATGTGCTAGAAGCACTGACACAAGGGTGCCTTCCAGTCCAGAGGCAGAGACAGGCAGTGAACCATCAGTTCTACAAATAATGATTGAATTACCATGGTGGTAAGTGCCATAAAGGAGAAGTGAAAGCTCTATCTAAGATGGCCGGGAGACTCAGGGAAAGGGAAGAGAAATGTTCCACTGCACTTTGTGACGTCAGAAAGGGGGAGCGGAGTGGGGGGCGACTTTGAAGTGGGGAGATAAATGTCTATGACAGATCCAGAGATGTCAGGCTGATGCCATCCCCTCTGTACTCCACAAATGACCAGCCACCTGTCTTCCATAATGCACAGTGTGATCTGGTCCCCTTTCACTTGATTCTTT
The DNA here is from genome assembly GCA_004024625.1 of Mellivora capensis. NCBI lineage: Eukaryota > Metazoa > Chordata > Mammalia > Carnivora > Mustelidae > Mellivora > Mellivora capensis. The sequence continues at coordinate 16,146 of PISX010006604.1, read as the reverse complement.
TCCATAATGTTGATTATCAGGAAGTTACCCCAATTGCTCTCCTATGTCCTTAACGGAGGACCGGCAGACATTTTCTGGAAAGGGCCAGAGAGTAAATATTCTAGGCTTTGCAGTCTGGACAGCCTGTTGTTGGAGCTCTGTAACCTACCTCTGTGGGGCAAAAGCAGCCACGGACGATATGTACATGAGTGAGTGTGACTGTGTTCCAATAAAATTTTATCTGTGCACGCTGAAATTTGAACTTCATATGCTTTTTACACAGAGTATGATTCTCCTTTTGAATTTGTCTACCATTTAAAAATGTAATAAACCATCCTCAACCCACGGGCCGGCCAGAGGTAAATAGGTGGGGAGTTGGATCTGGGGGTTCCAGTTTGCCAGTGCTGCTCCGGACCAACTTTCCAGCTTCCTACAGACCACTTTCTCCCTATGCCTGCCCCATAAGCTCCCCCCACCAAATCACATCTCCAAAAAATCAAGCTCATCACTCCAATCAAGTCAACTCTTCCTCATATTCTGATTTCTGTTCCTCTGGAAATGGTGGGACAGAAGAAAAGGCAGAAGAACCACTGTTGTAACCGTGCTGGGCTGTTATAACTTCTCACACGTGCCAGGCCCACTCCTGCCTTTCCCTGGCTTCCGCCCCACCCCTCTCCTCTCCGCTGCAAACTTCTCTGAAGACTTGCGTCTACTCCCCGTGGCTGTTTCATCACCTCCCACTCCGCACTCTGCACCCCCTCCAATCTGGCTTCCACCCCATTGCACCACAAAAACAGCTCCCACAAAGGTCACCGATGACCTCAGTGTTGCTAAATCCAAAGGACATTCTTCGGTTCTCATCTTACTTGCAGTTGACGCGGTTGACTGTTCTCTCCTTCTTGAAAATACTCTCTCTGACTCTGGCTGCCCTTTCTCTTCCTGCTCTGTGCACCTTCTCTCCACTACCGGGCTCCGACCTGTTGGAATTGCTAAAGGCTGAAGCCAGGGCCCATTTACCTTCTCCCTTGTCTTTTTGGGCGATCCTGCATCTGTAGCTCCCATCCTGAACTCTCTGAGCCACAGCCCATCCATCTGTCCACTGCTTACCTGACATCTCCTCTCAGATGTCTTAAAGCACCTCAAACTTCACCTGTCCCAAACCTAAACCATCCACTCATCCAAACATGCTCTCAGTTAACAAGCAGTCTCTGAACACTCGCTATCTGTCAGAGGCCCTACTAGTTGCCAAGGACACAATTTTCAGTAAAAGGAGACAGAGCCCTTGAAGGGGGCTTGTAGCCTACGGGGGAGACACATATTGACCACAACTTCACACCCCTGGTCCCCCCAACTCCTCTCTCTGCCACACCAGCCCTGTCTTATTGTCCATATCTGGGGGATCAGCTCTACAGCCAGAGGAGTGCTGGACACCTCCCTCTCCCTTACCAAAATCCCATAGTCCACCTGCCATTCCTGTGGACTTACACTTAGAGTATCCCTTAAGATCATTTCTCCCCATCCCCACTGCTCCCTGCCCAGTCCTGGACACCACCATCTCTCCTGCTGGACCACTGGTTCATCCACTCTGGCCCTACTCTTCTGCCAAGTCCTCTTTCCAAGATAAAACTCTCACCATGCCACCACCTTCCTCCCCTCCATAGGATGACACCAATTAAAGGATTTCTAAGACTTTCCATTGTTCTTAGAAGAAAGAGTGGGAGCTTCTCAGCAAAACCTCACATGCCCCTGCTGGATCTTCTGGCTTAGTCTCCACACAGGATTCCCCCCACTCGCCACCCCACCATAATCTGGCCTCCCTGGATTGTTCCAGGCTCTTGTTCTCATTGCTTTTCTTTTCCACTTTGAAGCATTACTACTCCCTTAAGTGGGAATGCTGCAATCTCCTTCCTTTGCCTGGATGTTTCTGACTACCCCCCTTGGATCTCAGTTCTACCACCACTTCCTCAACAAGGCCTTCCCAAACTTCTCTGCTCTGTTAGACGCTCCTGCAAGAGCTTCAGACAGATCCCTGCACCACTCCTCATGGCAGTGCCACACTGCAATTTATGTCCAAAGGTTTGATGCTTTAATTAATATTTGCCTTCCCAGTAGTTCCCCAAGGACAGGGATTCTGTCTCTTGTTACTGAACAGTCTGTTTTCAGCAACTAGCACAGTGTCTCCTAGAAAGTAAGTGCTCAGTAACTATTTGTTAATCGGGTAGATAGTTGGATAGATGGATGCATGCTGTTTCCCTTTCTGAAGCATTTTTCCTGTCTGTCCTTCAAGATCAGTTCAAATGCTACCTCCTACAGGAAGTCTTCCCTGATACTCTCGGTGAAACTTCACCTCCCTTTCGTGTCCCTAAGCTCTGTGTATAACTCTGTCACAGCATCAATTGCCTTTTGCCTCATGTTACCATGATCAATGCTAGTGTCCTTGTGGCCCGGGTGTTTCCAGACATCCAAGACCAGTTTTGCTCACCTTTTATCTCTCACTTGGCATGGTGCCTTGGACATGGGAGGCACTCAGTATATACTTGCAGAATTGATTTCTTTATACCATCCAGGTCACTCTAACCCAGACAATGATCTGTCCTCAAAACATCATGTTGTAACCAGATGGAGGATGAGCAAGGGAAACTCCGCCACTTTCTGCTTTATCATGTCACTGTTCCTCTTGCCCTGGAGGTTACTAGCCATCCCAAGGTCTTCTCTCTTCCCGGTTCCCTTCGACACAATGCAAAATTTCTGTGTCCTCACTCACTGTTACTTTTCTGAGTTGGTGGCTGTTCAGGAAGTTTATTAACAAGTTTCTTTGCTGCCTAGGGACCCATTTCATTCTGCCTGCTGATTTGTTACATTTAATTTTTCTAAGAATTCCCTTACCTGTGTTTTTATCAACAGCTGTGTTTACATGGCCTTAATTACTTCCTAATTGTATATATCCATTGCTCACCCTCTCTTTTTCTTGCTGAAGTCTGATGACTAAAGCAAGAACGCGGGAGCTCACTCAGCCTCCTCTCTTCCCCATTGCTATGGAAAGGGCTTTGAAAAAGTTGGAAGAGCTCATATGGTATACCTGTTCCTGACATTATAATTACATTTAAAAAATTAATAATGTGACTCCGTTAGCACCACCGGTGTTTTGCAATCCCTATTCAGGCCAGTTATTACTGATCCCTGTTTTGTTTCTGTTCCTGCCTGCACTTTCCTCGTACCATGAGCTCCAATCTGCCTGGCATTTGGGGAAAATAGGTTGAGTGTTTAATGAATATTCTGGTTAGCCAAGTTGCTGTTTGGTATATAAGGACCCCCTAATTTTCATAAAATTAAAAGCACCATAAAATGCCTTTCCCTGTATGGCCAAGGTAATCATTTAAAACACAAATGATGCTTTCTCCATGCCAGATACTGTCTCAAGGGCTTAACAAGTGTTACCCCATTGAACCCTGACAAAAATCCTACAAACTGACTTCTCTGAGCAGCCTGCTGCTGATGCGAAGTCGCCTGGTCAAGGCCACAGGACCAGGAGCAGGAGACTCTGGATTCCTGACTCCAAAGCTCTAACCCATCGTGATGGAATTCTTGGTCTCCTTTCTCTGATGATCTAGAGGGCCCCTCTCAGTTGCTCCAGGCTGTCCTGAGGAGCACCACTTAGGACTTTGCCACGGCCCAGATGGTGTAGGGGCTCTTCCCGGATTGGGTGGTCCTGCCTGCCTTCTTGCCTTCTGGTCCCCACAAGGGCTTTGAAATGGATGCTTTATAAATAGGTTCTAAGTTTCTGGGCCCAAAGGACTGAGAGACTGGAGAGGTTGGTGCATTAAGGGTTGGTTTTAAATCTTAGTTCAAATCCCTTAAAAAAAAAATCAAAACTAAGAGACTTGGGCTACAACCTGATATGGGAGACCCAGATCAATCAGTCCATCAACAAATCTTTATTAAATGCTGCTGAATGCAAGGCCCCATGCTCAGGGCCATGGGCAGCTATCTGAGTAGCTCTGGGTTGTACCGTAGAATTGTGATTTGCAGCTTCTGATGAAAAGGACTATTTATGGCATGCCAGCGCTTATGGGGCTTATGGCTGGTAAGTCTGTTTAAGCCTGCAACTGAGATTGAGGCTTTTTCTTGAGGGAAGAAGAAAACAAAACCAAGCACCTATCCCCTCTGGAAGTGTGTAAGTTGAGCTCTCATGTTATGACACAGTGGGAACTCGGCTGAAATTGGCTTCCCTGGGAAAAACAATAAGCAGGAGGCCACTTGAGCTCACCGTTTCTGCAGGAAGGGTAAGGAAGAGATTTAAAAAAGAAAAAAAAAAAGCTCCATATTTTCATGGCTGTCTCAAGTACGCCCATTTTTCCTTTAAATGACTCTGAACTTATCTTGCCATTTGGAAATGCTAACCATTGGAAAGGGCAATTAGCACGGGACATGTAGACTGGTTGAGAATGTGGGGAGTGCGGGGTGGGGAGGAGAAGGAAAGAGCGGGTTGTCGGAACCCACAGAGCTGCCTGCAGGCATGGTGTCGCACATACAGACAGAGTTTCAAACGTGAATGGGGGGGGGGCACTGCACATGCGCATGGCACCAGGGCAGGCCAGAGGGACACTTCCCTGGAGAGCCAGAAGAAAATTCCAGGGCTGCTGGCATGGCTAGTGGCCGAGTGCCACCATGGCAGGGAGGACCCAGGGAACTTTAAGACTTGTTTATCCTTCCAGACCCTACATCTCCTAAAGAGGGACCTGTGGGTAAACTGTGAAGACACGTGCATGGCTTTGCCTCCAGTTTGGCTGAGCTCTGGCTAGGATAGAGTTTCCCGGAGTAGCAGAGTGCCAGAGCTCAGCCCGCGGGCTCCGAAGCCAGACTGCGTAGGTCCAAATCCTTACCAGCCGTGTGACCTGAGGCAGACGTCTCAGTCTCTCGTGCTTCTGTTTCTTCATCTGTCAGATGGGGACGTTGATGATACCATATGTACCACGGGGGATTGCAGGAGGATCCAGTGAAATAATACATGGAAACTGGAAACTATTTAGAATGGTGTTCGGCACAAAGCCTGCACTTAAACAAGTGAGCTGCTGCTGTCATTATTACTTTAATAATAAAATACAGTCTCACTCCACAGTGTGGCTGTGACGGGTCGACTTAGGGGACCGGGACTAGGCAGGTTTCGGGACTTTTAGGTACCTGAGAGGAGTTATCACACACTGGACAGGACTGGCCAAAGTGATACAAAGGCTCACTGTGCTCAGACATACAGGATGCTGGTGACTTCATCTTCACTAGTCTTTTGGGGGAAGTCTCACCGTTATCTTTGACAGCTCTTTATAACACTGCCATCCTAACACAGAGAACATCAGAAGAAAAGCAGAGATAACTCAGCTTCTGGCGGAGTGCTCTACCTGTAGCTAATTTCAACTCTTCCAAACTGCCTTTATCCTCACAAAAACAAAGATGGGAGAAGGAAAGTGGAATATCACAGGTCGCATTGCTGGAGAGTGGTTATGACCCAGAAGAACCAAGGTTGGAACCTCAAACTCACATGTCCTGGTGCCTTTGAGGCTTGGGTAAATGGCTGCTATGTGATGATTTGCTGTCAGCATAAATGTGTGTTTTAGTGGTCATCGTGTCACATCTGCAGGCAGTGTCTGGGTCTGTGGGCACTCAGTGTCCATAAAGTCCAAAGGAGAGGGTTGGGGAGCAGCGTGAGGGGTCTGTTATGTGGTCCTCTGATGTCACATTTCCCATAGACTTGCTGACAGGCCGGGATGGGTATCAAGGGGGGACAGGATTAGTCTGTGTATTTAATTCATGGAGACCGAAGTGCTGGCTGACCTCAGCCAATGGGTAGGAACGATTTCTGAGGCTCTTCTTTTAGGGTCCTCAGAACCTGAGTGTGGTTGGATGCATCTTTGTAGGGGCATACCAGGAAGGCAGCCATCTCTGAGAAGCCAGAGAGCCATATTCCTTGCACTTGGAGGAGAAAACTATACCCCCCATGTGGGGGTTGGAAAATGTCCTAGCCATATCAGGAAGAAAGCTTCCAGCTTCTGGCCACGCTGTCTCCAGAGAAGCTCTGGCAAGCTGCAGACCTTAGGAAGAAGTGGAGGCTTATGTGGAAATAGATCTGACATGAGAAGAGCCTGCACTCAAGTCCTTAGTTCTGGCAACAGAGCCTAGTCTAAAATGATGGTCATTTGGAGACCCAGGGAATGGAGCCTCAGACTCTAGTTTGTGCTGACATCAATTGGTGGGATCTGTTCATTCACTGTAGAAGTTTTATTTGGTGCATTGTGACCACAGCCTCTGGCATTGGGAAACATCTTGATCATGCTTCATCGATGGCTACTGCCTACAGTGTGAGGAAGCCTTGGAGCTGTTCCGTGTACAACCTGCACATCCTTACATGGTGAGCCCTGGTCCTGTAGGAGATTCTTCCTATGTCTGGGTGGAGATTTAATAAATTAAAGCTAAGTATAGAAAAGAGAAGTATAACACATTATTTCCTCTCCCTCTTCAGAAGGATTATGAAATTTACCAAAAGCAACCTTCTGTTCACATCAATGAGTGGTAATCAACTATTTGTGTAGTTTGCATTTAGAATGAATTTCTTGGGTGGTGGGATTTTTATAATCATTTAGCATATAATTGATATCTCAAGTGAGATACCTTACCCTTGTGGAAATTTCAGCCTTCGGTCATTGTTTTCTCCATAGTGCTCACTGATTCTTTCCATGGGTCAACAGGGTTCTGGAATTTTCTTCATTTGGACCTCTTTGCTGTTGGGGGCCCAGCAGTCTTGGAATGGCCCTGATGAGATAGCTTCTGGTCTAGTAACTCACTGTGGCCTCTCTATCGTGGTGTGGCCAGTTCTCCTTAATTTTGCTTCAGCTGTGTGGTAGGCCTGTGGCTCAGATGAAATTTGGTCAGCTCTGGACTTTCTCATCAGCAGAGTAAGAAGCTGCTGTCAGGATATTTCTTTTCTTAAATCTTAGGCCTTAGGCTATTAGGCTATTATTCATAAAAATGTCCTCAAACCAAAAACTCACCTCTGATTTTTTTTTAATTTTTATAAACATATAATGTATTTTTATCCCCATCACCTCTGATTTTTAACCAGTTCTCAGAAAATAGCCCTCATTACTATGATGCTTATTATGGAAAACCCATTCAATGTGAGTTCTGGCAAATTCCAAATAACTCTGTTTCCTTCTGTCAGAATGGGAATCACTTCTAGGCGCCATCCTTCTCCCCTTCTTTGGTTTGATCTGTCTTTCCTCTAAACCCCCCAGAATCAGGTGGGGGCTGAGGAGGTTTGTAGAGGCCACTGTGGGGGCTGGCAGTTCCAAGCTGTGCAGCCCTGTGCTGGGGCCACAGGGCTTTGGAAGAGACCCTTGGTTTCCACTGCGCCCCAGCTTTTGAAGGCAACTCAGCTCTGGTCTATCCAGGGATCTGCGTTTTCGTGTCTTTAAATAACAGCTCAGCTGCATGGGCTGGGTTCTCTGGCTCTGAAATGTTCATATCTAGTGCCTTTGCTTTCTTTTGTGTAATTAAAAAAAAAAAAAAAAGCAAAGCTTTGATATCCCCTGAAGCAAAGTGCTATAGAAATTCAAGTCTTTCCTCTCATTGCAAGGAAATACATACAAGATTCCAGACCCATTCTTTCAGATGCTTGCTCTCTTTTTTTTTTCTCTTTAAAACAGAAGTCAGATTTCTTTTTCAACTTAATTTGATCTCCTTGTCAAAAAACCATTTCTGCTCCCTTTTTATTTTAAATCTGGTACCACAGGAGTTTGTGCTTAAATAGGGACAACTTGGGTAGCCATTCAGAAGACACAGGAACTGCCCCAAGTGGATACATTGTCAACAGAATAGCAGTTGTAGAGCACCACCATGGAGCAGAATAACAATCACAGAACCAATCCATGAAAAGAAAGGAGGAAACCCTACTGTCACATTGAAGTACAGGGAAGTACCCTTTTGAAAGCAATCATGAGGATATTAGGTGACATGTCGGGTATGTATAGTGCTTGGGGCAGAGAGGGGGATTCCTACCTTTGTTCCCTCAGCACAGGCAGTCTGCCTGGAGGAGGTGGGCATTCCTGACGCCTCCTGAAGATCACCATATCAAACACTAGGCTTCTCCCCTTCCTTTGCTGTCTTGTAGTTCAAGTTCTATTGTTTCAGATTAATCATTGTTGGGATGGGGTCTGGCATCTCCATTACTGGCTGGCAGCCAGAGCTCAAGACAGCTGTTTCCTTTGCCAGGTTCTGTTGCATCCACACTGAGTTGGATATGAAAGTCCCAACAAGTGTCAACGCAAGGCTGATGGTGTCTTTTTATTATCTGGGGGGCTAAAGTGAGAAACTGGAAGGCAGAAGACATGTGGATAAATGTGGAAGATTGAGTATGTCCTGTAACCTCAGCTCTCTTCCCAAGCTCCGCTAAAACAATGGCAAAAGAAAGGAATAAACCTATAAAGGCAAAGAAAAATGGAAATAAAATGACACAACAAAAAAGACACATAATACTTTGGGACATGAAAAATGGAGACTTGAGCACCTGTCTTGGCAGAGTGGAGATTGATGCCTGCAGAGGAGAAAGCTAAGAAGAAGCAAGTCAGGTAGCACCCAGAAACAGTGCAAAGGCTCAGGAATTGGCGGCACCAACCAACTCTCAAAGCTGGGAGAGGGTGGGAAGGAATAGAGGATAGGCAGAAGAGTTATCTCAGGAGATCTCTTTTCCCAATCCAAATATTCAGACCCACTGTTCCTCTCCTCTCTGGCTGGAAGGAGGAGATTTAATCCTTGAGTAGTTGAGCCAGAGAGAATTCAGATTGAGGGAATAGCAGGGAACAGCTCTAAATTGGATGGAAAACAGGGGATAAGATCTAAGTGTCCTTACTGGGGGGCTCCTAGGATGCCGACCTGTATGTGCCCACTCCCTCCAAGCTGGGGATTAGAGCATTCCTCCAGACACATAAACTTCCCCAAGAGGGAAGTCACAGACTCTGTGGGAAATTCCACAATGAAATGGCTGATGCCTTGCTTACAACCCCACAGTGAAGCCACCACCCGGTGAGCCCTGCTCTTGGATACAGAAATCCCAGTCACTATGGAGTGCTTTTTCCACATGTGACCAGACAGCCAAAGATCAGCAGGAATAAATCACACCCTAGAATTGGTAGCCTAAGAGGGATGAGAAGACAGAGCAGCAACAGAATAAGCCCAAGCTCAAAGGCAGTGCAACAGAAATAAAATAGAGAATGGGGTCAGAAGAGCAAAGTGAGGAATTTGCACAGAGAGTAGAACAAAAAAGGCAGAAATACAGAAAATAGAGAAAATGATGCAAAGATTGGAGGATTACACCAGGAGGGCTAGCATCTGGCTCTCAACTACGCAGGGGGTTGCTAGCCATTTTTCTGCTATAGACACCCCCTGGCAATATGGTGAAGCCTTGTGGCCCCTTCTCAGAATAATGTTTTAAAGTACATGAAATGCATAGGACTACAAAGAAAGCCAGTTACATTTGAATATAGTTGTCAAAATGTTAGAAAGTGAAATGGTGATTTAGTAATATATATACTCTTTATGAGCACACAAACACAAGATCTAGAGGTGGACTACTGTAATTTTGAGTTAGCAATGAGCATATATGTTATTTCCAGCTCTTTGTATCAGTGTGATGGGAGCTGCTGGGCTGAGCTCACTTTAGACAGGATGTCCCTGGGAGACAAAGCCCAGACAGTTTCAGAGGGCCTCCCATTTGCTGCCTGGAAGTACATCCTTAGTCTTGACGTCGCCCCTGCGCCTGAAGTTATTTCCAAATCCTCCCCTTCTTATCTTGGCCAGGAGGTCTTGTCTTTGCTGGGGAAGCAAGCTGTCGATCTTCCTGTTTCTCCCCCTCCATGTGGTGGCCCTGGAGCAACTGTCAGTCATGGCACTGTGCTTCCCTCACCACACCATTGGGCCAAGAAGGGTGTCGCATCCCTGGACATAGCGACCCGTCCAAGGGACATAGAGCCCAGGCTGATCGGGGGCTTCCCAAAGAATCTTGTGATTGGAGGTGGAAGGCTAGTTTTTCTTAGTTTTAAATCATTAAGGGCTTGTGTCTGGAGTTGCTAGGAGCTATTTTTTCTGATATGTGGAGAGAAATTTTCTGATGTAAAAGAGAATGAGATTAAAATAGAGATAGCGAGATTGAGGAGAGAGAGAAGAGAGAGGGTGTGATGTGAGATGAACATGTCTGGGATTCAGATATAAAGAGGAGAGGGAGGGGAGGGGAGGGGAGGGAGGGGAAAAGATAAAAGAAGCATCTTCTCGGTCTCTAGGAGGTTTGCACTTTCTGTCCCGGGCTTTTTGTTTCTGGAACTCTTCATTCTGTAAGTCCCTCCGGTATCCTTCCCACCCATGAAAGCCAATACCTCCCTTCTTGCTTAAGCCAATTTGAGTTGACTTTCTTTGTGACTTGCAACCCAAAGGGTCCTAACTAGCCATCAGGGTCCTGTGGGCATTGTTGAGTGTCAGGATTTGCTTATAGAACCCCTCTGTCTCCCTGGAGAGGCCTCTTCTGCTTGAGAGCACACACCACCCTCAGGCACCCTCTGAATCTCCCAGCGTCCTTCCTGGGGTCCTCCTCAGTCACACTGCACAGAGCTATGCCTTGGCCATCTCCTCTGATTGCAAATTGTCATTTGTTCATTTATTCAGTGGGTGTTTATTGTGCATAAACGTGGGGGAAACCCAGCAACCAGTAGAAAGGAAATAAAACCACATCTAAGAATTCATGCAAAAAGTAATTCATTTCTTAAATCAACAGCTATGGGAGATCAGCAGAAGTAGTAACCAATACGGATGGGGTCTGGAGAGGCTCCATGGGTCTTGTAGATGGGTGGAGAGGAGGGACTGGGGCAGTGGAATTGAAGGAAAATGTGTGAGCTCAGTGTGGGGTGTGGAAGCTCCAGAAGAAAGAGGCCCAATCATAGCAGAAGGCTGGACTTGCAAAGTGCTATGGGGAGGCTTAAACAAGGTGCTGGGGCAGCCCATCCCTTCACACCCCTGCTGTCCAGTTAGGCCATTGGATAGTCTACTTTGAGCTGGAGTGTTAATTCCTGGAGGAAGGCTCTGTACTTAGGCATTTTGATGGTATGAGGAGACTTCAATCCTCTACCCAACGGATTGGCTAAGGCAGTAATTTCAGGCCTGGGGAGATGGGTGAGCTTTTTGCCTTGGGAACCCAGGAGATATGTTGCCACCGTGCACAGTGCTCCACACCAAGACTGGCCCTGCCTCTGTGTCTGTGCTTGCCTGGGTCCAGGTGAGGGCAGCGAGGCACTGGCTGCTAAAGAAGGTGATTCCTGCCTTCCTGGGCAGGAATCTGCCTTCTGCCCCTTCTCTTCCTCCAACTGGAATTTTCCATGGGAAGATGGAAACATGGCTTTCCCCCATTGATACCATTTCTTGCTACCAATTCAGTGGGCTGAGGTGGATTGGCTTCTTATGAGATGAGGAAGAGAACTGTATTTTTAGTTGGCTCTAAGGAGGAAAGATTCAGCTTATTTTCTATGTGTGTGCATGTGTGCACATGCACGTGTATCTCTCCAGAAAGCTTTTTTCTGTAGAATAATTTGATGAGGTAGATCATATCACTTAACCAACATCTCTTGAAACTAAACCATCCTGAGCAGAGTATTGAGGTTCATTGTTCTTTTTTTTTTTTTAAATTTTCATTACTCTTAGAGTTTCAACAGGATAATTAAGTCAGTTTTAAGATAAGGTAGATGATCAAACCCTTTTCTTTCAGTCCAGACTGCAACTGTAGCAAATATGAACCTGCCAAATATCCTCTACCCCCATCTGGATTTTCAAGTCCTGGAAATCAATTACTGTATGTCCTTGCCTGGGAAAACTAGAGACACTTGTACATGTTAAAAGTAAAAGGAGTGCCTTTGGCATATAGCAGAAGACCCATCTTCTTCAGAAAGCTTTTTGACCATGCTAGTCTTCCTTCACCTCTTCTTGAGAATTGAGTGCGATGATGATGATGATGATGATGGTGGTGGTGGTGGTGGCCCGGGTGGTAAATGCAATTGATTGATAATAATTGATTGATGGTCCAGGAGTCCTGTGTGTATTATCCCATGGTAATCCCCACAAAGACCCCATGATGCAGGAGTAATAATAATGATAATGATGGTGACGACATGATGATGCTAATAATGACAGAACTAGAGGTAGATTTTTTAAAATTTAAATTCAATTTCATTAATATATAGTGAATTACTGGTTTCAGTAGAATTTAGTAATTCATCAGTTGCATATAATACCCAGTGCTCATCATATCACGTGCCCTCCTTAATGCCCATCATCCAGTGATGCCACCCCGATGCACTTCCCCTCCAGCAATCCTTAGTTTGTTTGCTATAGTTAAGAGTCTTTTATGGTTTGCCTTCCTCTCTGTTTTTATTTATTGTATTTTTCCTTTCCTCACCTATGTTACTCCGTTTTATTTCTTAAATTCCGCATATGAGTGAAATCATATGGTATTTGTCTTTCTCTGACTAACTTATTTCACTTAGTGTAATACCCTCTAGTTTCATCCACATCATTGCAAATGGCAAGATTTCAATCTTTCTGATGAATGAGTCATATATATATATACACACACACACACACACACACACACACACACACACACACATATATTCATCTGTCAGTGGACACCTGGGCTCTTTCCATATTTTGGCTATTGTAGCCATTGCTGCTATGAACATCAGGGTGCATGTGCCCCTTCAAATCACTATGTTTATATCCCTTGGATAAATGCTTAGTAGTGAAGTTGCTAGGTTGTAGGGCAGCTCTATTTTTAACTTTTGAGGAACCTCCGCACTGTTTTCCAGAGTGGCTGCACCAGCTTGCATTCCCACCAATAGAATAGGGTTCCCCTTTCTCTACATCCTCACCAACATCTGTTGTTTCCTGAGTTGTTCATTTTAGCCATTCTGACTGGTGTGAGGTGGTATCTCATTGTGGTTTTGAAATGTATTTCCCTGAGTGATACTGAGCATTTTTTCATGTGTCCATTGGCCATTTTTGTGTCTTCTTTGGAGAAATGTCTGTTCATGTCTTCTGCTCATTTCTTGACTGGATTTTTTGTTTTATGGGTCTTGAAATTGGTAAGTCCTTTATAGATTTTGGATACTTGTCCTTTATCTGATATGTCATTTGTGACTATAGTGTCCCATTCCATAGGTTGCCTTTTAGTTTTGTCGACTGTTTCCTTTGTTATGCAAAAGCTTTTGATCCTGATGAAGTCCCAATAGTTCATTTTTGCTTTTGTTCCGCTTGACTTTGGAGACTTGTCTTGCAAGAAGTTCTGTGGCTGAGGTCAAAGAAGTTGCTGCCTGTGTTCTCCTCTAGGATTTTGAAAGATCCCTATTAGAAGTAGACTTAACATGAAGCTAATAAAGCTTAAATTTTAAGTTTTAAGGTTCCTCCCATTCAAGGGCCCTGAAGAGGCCCCAACAATGTTTACATGGTCGCGTGTTTTGTGAACTTTAGACAGTAAAATCTTTTAACTGCAGTCAGGTAACACTGCTATTTTCATGCCAGTGTCTCCTCTGTCACCAGCCCCCTGTGTTGAGTGGCTCTTTAGTGGCCATGGGCATGTTTAGGATGCACCTCAGGGGAAGTTGAGTTTGGAATGCATTAACTTGGGTTCAGTGGGTGTATTTAAGAGGTGTTCAGTTAATTCACAATCTAGTCGAGTTGTGGCGTCCAATAATACTCCCACTGTCTTCTGAGCCAAGTCACCCAGTGTAAAGAAACAAAGATATTGAGGATAAGTAATTATGAGTGTTGACTTTTCAAAGGTATTTAAGATGAGTCACTTCACAAGGAAACCTAAAATGCCTTGAAATCTTAGCTCATATATAGAAGGGACTTATTCGAGGTTTTTCTATGTTTGATCACAATCCTAAAATTTGACATATCACTATGAATAAGAAGTTGGAAAGCTGAAAGAAACTTTCCTGAACTATCAAAAAGAAAAAAGAATATTTCTTCAATTGTGTTAGAGCAATGGCTGAATTTTAGCTTTCTAGCCTTTCAATAGGAAATATCACAAAGTTTTTGTTGAATGAGGGGATGATTGAAAAGTATGAAAAATATAGGAAAAAATACTCTGAAGGTGTGTCAGGCAGCTAACTAACAAAAATATTATACTCTAGATTTTGTAATGGTTTTGGTATTTGTTTGCTTTTTACAATTTTATAATTTGTTGTGATCTCTTTTATCGTTCTAAATAGTCACTGTCATTCCTAAGTTTGTATTCATCATTCTGCATTTTTTTTTTTCTTAAAGAGAGACCCTAGAATGATGTAAGTATCAGGTCACATAAAGGCTGGACCCAACCCTGGAGAAAACTGAGGGAAGTCAGAGATAAGGAATTTCTCTTCTTTGTCTGGCAAATCAACAGGTATTCTTTGTTCCTCACATGTATTCTATGTCATATCAGTGGTAAGAAAGTGGTATTAAGACTTTCTGGTTGGGCGTTTGGGTGGCTCACTTGGCTAAGCATCTGCCTTTGGTTTGGTCGTGATCCCAGGGTCCTGGAATTGAGTCCCACATCGGGCTCCCTGCTCAGTGGGGGGTCTGCTTCTCTCTCTCCCTCTGCCTGCTACTCCCCTTGCTTGTGCTCTCTCTGTCAAATAAATAAAATATATATTTTTTAAATTTTATTTATTTATTTATTTGACAGACAGAGATTACAAGTAGGCAAGAGAGGCAGGCAGGGAGAGAGAGGAGGAAGCAGGCTCTCCGCAGAGCAGAGAGGCCTATGTGGGGCTCGATCCCAGGACCCTGGGATCATGACCTGAGCCGAAAGCAGAGGCTTTAACCCACTGAGCCACCCAGGAACCCCAATAAATAAATCTTAAAAAAAAAAAAAAGACTTCCTAGTCATCAAATACCCATTACTGTGAATAGCAAAGCTATTTTAAATGGTAAGGTTCTAGAAAAATCTAGAAAAATTTTGGGCGGCTAGGAGAGATCATACTCTGCCTGCTCCAGTAGTCCACGAGTTGCTTATTCTCTGGCATCAAGAGTGGGTGCTGTTGAGCACTGTCCCATGACTGCAGGAAGGAGAGTGTACCATTTGTCCTAGAAGGCTTCAGGGTTTCAGTGAGAGAGAAGCCTCCCCCTTCATCAGTTACTGACTAGGGAAGCACTTGGAGCCTTTGGCAAGGAGGACAGAGCGTCCACACAGTAGGCAACTCACACAATTGTCTACTGATGTAAATAAGGCTGGCCTTACAAATACAGATGTTCTGCGCACAGAACATAAAGGAAATGGTAGAAAAATTTATCCCAAAATGTGCTTCCCTCCCCATTACCAGTCATTGAAAATTGTTTTATTAGAAGTTTTCTTTGTTTTTAAGTAAACTCTTTTAAAACATGAGCTTTTCTAAGAGGCATCTACTTGGGCTATTAGATGGTCTTCCCACAATTCAGAGAAAAGATGAGGTTGGCAAGAGTCTTAGCTTTATCTTGATAAATTTCTCTTACAAGTTTAACAATGGCAAATGGTCAAACATTAAGAGAGAAAATGGGAACTGGGCATTTTGCCTCTTTTCCCTCATCTTTCCCATTTTTAGCTCATTGTTATACTCTGACCAATGGGAACCACAAGCCAGTTCTCTAGCAAATATGAGAAAGACAAAATTTCTCATCTGTCCTGTCTTCCCCTCACTTCCAGGTCCATGTCACCAGTGAATAGATGATCCCTTTTATAATTTTATGACTGTATGTGGTCAGGCTCAGTCATCTCAATACATATCAAACAAATATCCAGAACCCGGCCAAATAGGCAAATTTCAGATGGATAGACCCCCCCCCCCCCGCCCACAGCTAAAGGTTTGCATAATCACCAGGCCCCACTTAAGTGAAGGACATGTGCTTTAGAAATGCCATGTGTGTGCAAAACAGATAATCACATCAAAAAATGGGCAGAAGATATGAATAGACACTTCTCCAGTGAAGACATACAGATGGCTATCAGACACATGAAAAAATGTTCATCATCACTAGCCATCAGGGAGATTCAAATTAAAACCACATTGAGATACCACCTCACACCAGCTAGAATGGCCAAAATCAGCAAGACAGGAAACAACG
>PISX010006603.1:0-96093 GCA_004024625.1 Mellivora capensis | reverse complement strand
TGTGCTATATGCTGACTAACTGAACAAGAAAGAAAGAAAGAGGGTGGGAGGGAGGGAGGAAACCTTGGTCTTTTCAGTAGAGACTATGATCGTGTTTGTTTACTTTTTAAAAGATTTTATTTATTGTTTGTTTGAGAGAGAGAGAGCACGGGTGGGGGTGGGGAGAAGCAGACACAGAGGTAGAAGCAGACTCCCTGCTGAGCTTAGAGCCAGAGGTGGGACTCAGTCCCAGGACCCTGAGATCATGACCTGGACAGAAGGCAGCCACTGAACCGACTGAGCCACCCAGGGGCCCCCTCTTTGTGTACTTTTAGTGAGTGATACATTTGGATTTATTTCTACCATATCAGTTTGTACTTTCAATTTCTCTGATTTTCTATTTCCCCCACCCGCTTTTTTTTTTGTTTTCATTTCATTCCTTTTCTATTAGTGCAGAATATCCTTTGTGTTTATCATTTTCACAGTAACATCAATATCTAAAATTAAATCTATATCTTTACCATCTTAATGGATAATTGGCCAACGTTAGAACCTCTAACTTAGATCATATTCTCTATGACTTATGTGCAATTGTTAACATGTATTCCATAAATATTGCATCTAGGGTCATGTATGAAGCAGCCTCTAATTTTCTTTTTGTGTAACAACCTTGCTGGATTTCACTGTGAGGGTTGTGCTGGCTTTACAAAATTAGCTTACAAGTGTTCTGTCTCTCTGTATTCTGTTTCTTCTTAATTATTTATTATAATTCCTTAGTGAGACATGTGAGTCTTGAGTTTCATTGAAGAATAGATTTAGATACAAATTCAAGATAAGGACTGTTCATATACTCAACTTTGCCTTATACAGTTTTCTAAATTGCATTTTCCTAAAAAGTTAGGTTTCATTTAAATTTTCATATGTCTTGGCATACTCTTTTTCTTAATATAATTTCTTAATACAATTTTTACAAGTTATATTCTCCTGTTTTCATTCCTGATACCGAGTACAGAGTTTTCAATTTTATAAATGGTTCTAAAGAATCAACTTTTTAGGTTTGTTTTAACTACTAAAAAAATTTTTTTGTTTGCTTATTATGTTCTGCTTTTATCTTTATAGTTCCTTTGAATGGCTTTCTTTGGGCTTATATTGCTGTTCTTTTTCTAAATTTTCATTTTGTCTTTAGTTCATTAATTTTCAGCATTTTTCCCCCCTAGGAAAGGCATTTTAAAAATGATGGCTTTCTGAGTCTCCTATGTTTTGAATATGGTATTATTTTCATTCAGTTTAAACTATCTCCTAAGCATGATGGTTTCTTCTTTATATTAAGGTTATTTAGAAGTATGTTTCTTAAATCACATGTAAGACAATTTTCTAGTTATATATTTTTATTGATTTCTTGTTTACTTGAATTGTGGTTGAAACTGTTTGCTATGTAATTTTGATCATTTTGAGACTTGCTTTAGGAATCACATTTGGGTCAGTTTTTGTAAATGATCAATGTATTCTTGAAAAACAAAATGGGCCTCTAATTTGGTTGGTGAAATGTTTAGTATTTGGCTATTAGGCCACATCTTTTGATTGTTTATCTATGTTTTTACATCTTTGATGATTTTTTGGTCTGCTTTTCTATCAGTTAGTGAAAAAGGGTGGGCTTGACATTTGGAACTACCTCTACCTGGAGCATTTGCCATTCTAGAACACAAGGCTAAGAGGCGAAACAGTTCCTTTGCCTAACTTCTTAGCCCAGGAGAAAGTTGTGCATGGATGTCCACCAAAGTGGGGTCTGAATACACCTCTCGTGCCTTTGGTTGGAGTTGGAGAGGTCGTGTAATAGGAGAACAGTGTTGGGACAGCCCACAGCCCAATGCTGAGGCCCCCAGGTGCTCAAAAACCATCACTTTCTGAAGTTGGATGAAGTGGATCCTAGACTGTTGTGTCCCAGATGCTCAGGAAAAGTCAATAAAAATCCTCTCTTGTGGAGGATGACATGATCCTAGTCTTCCAACTGGTCCTGTGAAGAATGTTTATAAGTAAAATGCCTGGTACAAAATCACAGATAACCTGAAGCACAAGGAGAAGCTACATGAATGAAAAAAGAAAAAGTGAACCTGAGAAGCTATAGGGCAGAGTCTCCACCTGCTGAATTGAGGAAGGCATCCAGATGAGTTCAGTGTGAATTTTTTTGAAATTTTTTGAAAGTATGTTTTCTTTATGTGGGCAAGATAACTAGTCTTGGCTAAATAACCTAATACTTTTCTAACTCTCCTTTGCATTCAAGCACATTTTTTATAACTTATAATTTATATTTTGTTCTATTAGTCCTCAGTGGGAGAGTTAAACTGAATGCCTAGTCCACCTTATGCAAATAGAAACCCTTCTCTTTTGCTCTTAACACACAAATTTGGACTTCTGCATGCATGATGCTATTGAAATTTGACACAGTTTTGTCAGATCTAGTCCTTTCCAATACACCAAGCTAATCCTAATCTTCAGAGGTATTTATTATTAAGTAGTAGGGTACTCTCCCCCTTATTCCCCTACACACACACACACACACACACACATACACACACGCACGCACACACACTGAGAATAAAGGTATACAGAATGGTAGGTAACTTGCTCTCTCACTTGACAGTCTGTTTCATTTTCTTTACATTGTAAATTTTCGCATGTCAACCTCTATAAGCATGCTTCACACCTTCTGAAAGTGACATATTACTCAAGGTATGTATTAGAAAATGTATTATCTCATTCCTTTTTTGTTAGACATTTAATTGTCTTTCTGTCTTGCATTGCTATTTAAAATAATGTTGCAATTAATTCCGTTGAATATAAATACAGAACTACTTGTGAAATTTTATTTTAGGATAGCTTTATTGGTGCAGAATTAAAGTGTATAGGGATTCAAATTTGTAATTTAAAAGTCTAGGGGATACTGCCAAATACCATTATTGCATTTGGGAATCTTGGTTTCTCACTTTGTGTCAATGTGTTGTGAAATTCCAGTTCTAATTCCAGCTTAATGGCTGCTTAGTTGAAAAAGAATTCGCATAAGACTATATGATGTCTAATAAAGTAATCCAGAATTTACTAAATTATAGTACTTATTTACCAATTCCATCAACCGACGATCCCGAGTTTTGTTAAAGTTCGCCTGTGAAACCAAATTGTTCTGTATTCAAGCGAACTGGTCTTTGCTCTCTGTCAATGCCTTGCTCCTAGCATGTAATCAGAATGCACAGGCTTTTTGATGTTTTAAACAAATAGGTTGAAAGCTCACTGAAAGTCATCATTTGAAAGATTATTAAATAGGGCAGAGAATTGTTTCCAATTTCCAAAGCGTGTGAACATAAATGGTTTCAAAGGTGACATTATGTCAGCAACACCACCGCAGTGACTCAATGCACTGATGAAAACATTGCCAAACACTCACTTCCAATGCTCTTGTTAAAGAGCATGTTCCTTTCAAAACGCAATTGCTTTCTCGTGCTTTGTTAAAGTGTCATCTTTCCTGGAAGGAATATATCAACTGATCTTCCATTTAGAAACTACCTATTCCTGGCAGTCATTTCTCAAGGTATAACTTTGTGGAAGGGGCTGGGCTGGTTCCTCACCCACTCTGACTTGATCCCAGTGCCAGAGCTGAAAACATCCGGCTTTCCCCAAGTGTTGGGAAAACCTAGAGAGGAGTCTCTAGCACAAAGGTCTCCCTTGGGCCATTGGAAATCTGGGTGTGGACAGCAGTAAAATGTGGATGCAAATACACAGAGAAAGAGAGTTCTGGTTTTTCACACCCCGAGGAGATTAATAAGCCAGGGGCAATATAAAATGGAAACTTTTAAAAAAGAGTTGTCAGAAACTGTTTTCTACCCCCAGGATAAATGATAACTTCAATGTAGCAGGGTGTCATGACCTAGCAATCCCTCTAATGATTACCAAAAACCCCTCCCTTTAGCTGACCTTTGTGGAGCTCAGCGGGCAGACACATGGCAAGGACAGAATCCTACTAGAACAAATTCACTGACAGCCAACAGACACATGGCCTGAGGTTAGATCCAAACGTCTTCTTCAAATGGTTAACTTCTCGGCAGAGAACGGAGAAATGGGACCAGTTTTTGTTTACTCTTGATACTCAGATAACAACACGTATCTGAAATTGAAATGCTGTTGGTTGTATGTTTAATTGTGCTGAGACCTCATTAGTATGATTAGATATTTACAAAGAATATAAATTACAGGCTTACTCTCTGTTTTTGATTGTTTATACTATGAAAAAATGGATTTGAAAAGTTCTAATGTGGGGGGATCCAAAACTTCAGTGACCTTATAACATTAAAAAACAATGTGTGTTTATTATGTGCATATAGTAAAAAATTTCCCTGGAAATCATATTCCGTTGTAGTATAATACAGGTAGTTGAAGTCCTGCGAATGTAGCTTGTTCTTTGCAAAATAATGCATGTGTGGTTTACATATTTTTACATCCTGCACGGATACAGTACAAGCTCACTTTGCAGCAGACAGAGTTGCAGGTGCAGAACAAAGATGAAAAACAAATAATGCCTGCCATTTTCTTTTAGTTGTGTGTCTGTTTGTCTTTCTTTCCCACTAGAAATTGAGCATCTTGAAGATAGAGACTATGGGTCCACATCTGCACCCACAGCCCACAGGACCACTCCCAGCACAGCCGAGTCTGTAATATGCTTGCTGAACTGATTGTCAGTCTGCCCAGTCACTCTTCTCCCCTAAATTCCAGGTCCTGGCTCTGAGCCACCACTGGGGTTTCGTCTTGGTGAAGTCAGCAGGTGGTTCTCAACAAACCCAACACTTGACTCCTTAACGGATTAGCCAAGCAGTAGCAGCCCTTTTCCTGAAGTATCTGCGCTGTAATCTCTGCATCCCCAAGAGGCGGATGGTTTGGCATTAAAAACTCACCTACTTTCCCATGAGTGTCCATGTAGGTTAGAAAATCCAGTACTGCAAAGATGTCTTCGCTGTAAAGGAGAAAACCCCAGTTCTAGATCATGCAACATGTATGTTCTGAACATCACACTCATTCCCACTCCCAAGGAGTTTACAGGGAAGGAAAGGGCACCACAACAGATAAGGAGATCCTCCTGAATAGGGCCCATCACCTGATTACGGTGGAAAAACTGGTCCAGAAAGAAGCTGACTGCTCCAAGAACACAGAGGAAGGGCGACGCCTCCCAGCCACGGGTGTCTGCTTCAGCTCCTCAAAGATACAGCCCTGGTCTCTGCTATGCCAGGCACCAGCTGTGAGGTCAGCCAGGTTCGGACTCGGGTCCCTGCTCTGTGGCCAGAGCTTTGTAGGCTCTCTATACTTCCATTTTCTCACAAGCAACATGAAAATACCCACCTTGCAGATTTGAATAAAAACTAAGTGTGTGATCTGCACGACGATGAGTCCACATTGCTCCTGACTCGGAGCTTGTGCCTGGCTCACTCTCAGTGTCGACCAAGACAAGCAAGGTCAGGGTCCTCGCCAGGCTGGCTTCCCCCAGTGGGTTTGGATAACAAAGAAAGAAACGAATGAAGCCCAGATCGGGAATTGGGAGTGAGATCATCAAATAAGGCCAGTCATGAGCAGAGACTGGCTTCAGAGTAGGGGGCTCGGAAGGGCGGGAGCATTTGAGTGAGAGAGAAATACAGTTATTATCTGTGTATCAAAGCCAAAGTCACAGACCCTTTCCTGAGGAAGTGCGCTCCCAGCTGTGCTTTCTGATCCATTTTGTTTCCTTCTTGTTCCTGGTGCTCATCTAACAAACCCGGGGAGTCCTCACACCTGTTGTTTTGGCGGCTGGGAATCCCGCTGTCGCGTTTGTCGATAAGTCAGAGTGCGAACCTGTAAACAAAGTCTAATCTTGAGATTTCTGACAAAAAGGACACTGGACACTGGTCTCACTTATCTAAAAATATGTCATGAGATTTAATTACATTTTAATAAAAACTGAAGAAAAAGACTTTAAGGACTTTTCAAATTTAAATTATGAATTGTTAATTATAATTTGCCTTTTTGCCTTTTAATTTTAACAGATAATTGGATATTTAGAATAGAATAAAATTTTAAGCTACAATCTGGAAATAATTTTACTTGCTTAAAATTTTTATATTTTCTTTAGTGTACTTCTTAAAGTACGTTTTAAATATAGTGATAGTTTACTATTTAATCCTTTAAATCATTTCTTTCTACAGAGAATCAGTTTTAAAACTATATTAAAAGAAAAATCACCTGGAATCAATGTGTAATAATTTACAAGTTATATGTGTAGGTTATTTTGTATGGTCCATGAACAGAATGCCCACATGTGAGCAACGATCACTACCTTAGTTGCCTTTCATCCCGAATGACTTTCAGTGATGTAAAACCATATTTTTAATCTGTTCATTAAAATGGTACACTTGTCAGAAAGGACGGCAGAACATATTTCATTTAACTTTTGGTTAGCTTGACTTCTAGCTGGAAGACATTCGCACATATGGGGTGTGGGCTGCCATATGCATCTTGTCGGGAATGCTCCAAATGGGAGCGGCCGAACGTGCTCCTGTTGGCATTCCTAGTCGCTAATAGCGCCCTAGCGAAGTCGCTCGGTGGAAGAGAAGCAGAAGGTGGGGGCAAGGGGCGTGTGAGCTGATCACGGAAGGACCAGAGCAAGCAGGTGCTGTTGTGGGTCCTGGGCAGAGGTGCCCCAGGTTGAGGGATAACGTACCGTAAGGGAGCCAGGCTGGAATTACCCTATGTGTTCCCAGAACAAGGTGAGAGGGGGGCGGGTTTCAGGAACCCTTTGGCTTTAATCGGTTTTATGGTGTGGGGGTATTTGGAATAGGTCATTGAAAAGATAAAAATAAAAGCTTCTGCCAAAAGTGCTTGAAAAAAAAAAACAACCCTCGTGAATGACCTTAATTTACTCTTTGCTCCACTGTCAAGGAAACCCAGAGCCACACCTGTGAGCCTCTGCTGGTGATTAGATTCGACTTCAAAGAATGTGCTGTGCACCAGCGTTACCTCCTTCTTGCTTTACTTTTGTGTCCTTATCTTGCACTCAGTCCTTCCTGCTTATCTATTGGTTTTTACTGTTCTGTTGTGTATAACAATGCAAGCTGATCAGATGCATTTTTAGGAGGAGAAGGAGCAATATACAGATTTAAACAGAAGCCTAGCATCAGAAGGAGCAGAGAGCTGGGCAGGAAGAAGCATTGCTTTACACATATGGATCTAGGGTGCTGGGAGAGTGGCAGTAAAGAATGGAAGTTTCCAGGGGGAGAGCAGGCCTGAAGACGGAGGCGGCCACCTATGGGCGGGCACTTCCCCAAAGAAGTGTTGTTTGATGGTGGCGTGATGGTGGATGAGCCAGCTGTGGTGGGCAGAATAATGCCCCCCTAGATGTCCCTATCCAGATCCCTGGAACCCTGGATATGTCACATGCCATGGCAAAGGGACTTGACAGATGTGATTAAGGATAGGGATCTTGACATGGGGAGACCAACCTGGATCATCTAGAGGGGCCCAATGTAAGCACAGAAAAACAGAGAATCTTTCTCAGCCTCATCAGAGAGAGCCGTGGTGACATTGATGGTTTTTAAGGTAGAGGAAGGCAGCCACGTGCCAAGGAACTCGGGCGGCTTTAGAAGCTGTAAACGGGAAGGAAGTGGATTCATGTCTAGAGTCTCCAGAAAGAAACACAGCCTTGACGTTAGCTCAGTGAGACGTGTGTTAGAATTCTGACCTCCAGGGCTGTAAAATAATAAGTTCATGTTGTTTTAAATCACTCGGTTTTGGTGAATTTTTACAGCAGCGAGAGGCACTAGTATATTAGCCAAGAAAAACCCAGCTGAGCCCAGCAAGGATGAATCCAAAGAGAAGACACAGTCCTGGCTTCTTCCTCACATCCAGGAGCTGAGGCAGGAGGTAAGTAGCAACGTGTGTGTGCACGTACTTCAGAATTTGGGTGGCCCACACAAGGACATGCCCTGAGCTTCCTAGCATGAAGAGCAAAATGCCTGCCACTTCACTCCTATCGTCTAGATTGTGCACCAAAACTCCCTTGTGCCTCACTGCAGCTGGGAATGTACTGGAAAGGGGCCCTGGGAAATGTTTTCTGGTCCAGACAAATGGGCACCTCGAGGCTGCCACAGTCCGCTCCTTGCCAACACGGCAGTCATACACATCTCTCTAAGTCATAATTCTTTCTCAAATAAAAGATAATAATGAAGTCATTATTATGGGGTGTGATGGGTGGATTAGCTCAGAATGTAGCTGCAAGTGAGACTCAAGGACTCCGAGGCACTTGCCTGGAAAAGCAGATCTTGGCACAAAGTCGCCTTGCACCCTCATCGCCTTACAATTTCAGCCCATTTCAGAATGAAAGGTCCTTACAAGTCTGCCCACCCATTTTTGGTTTTCTTTTCTGAGGCACTTCTTTGACAGGACAGGAACTTGCAGAAAACCTCAGGACCCCTCAGGTAACCCACTTCTCCAGCTTGCTTTGCGGGTGCTGAATGCAATCAGAAAGCCCAAAGCCACAAGCTGGCAACAGGCTCCAGGCCCTGACTTAGAACGGACTTGCCGCTACGATCACCAGACCGGACCAGTCACAGTGGCCCCTTTTCCCTCATCAGCATGCGAAGAATCACACCCAGAGGTGGGACATAAATACACACAATGTGTGAAAAAGCATGTTTTTTCAAGTGCACATGCGCCCCCAACTTTATCTACTTCTCCCCACCCCGCCCCACATGCCTAGATGTCACTCCTTTCCTGCCTTGGTTCCTTCAAAAGCTTTTCCCTGGCTCTGCTGAGGGAACACCCTGGTAACCCTCTTACTGAGGCTCTTTCCCCCATGCCCAGGCATGGGCTTGCTCTAAATGATCTCTGCACCACCCTTGGCTTTGTGTCTGTCTCTATGCTGGTGAGCCAAAGAACCCCAAGGTCATAAAGAAAGCTGCCTGTAGCCTCACTCAAGTGATAGCAAAAGACAGTGGAGAGAAAGGTCCTCCCAATGGGCTGAGCTTTGGGCATCCTGCATGGCCATCCATGAGTGAAGAGAGAAGTGACAAGGGACAGAAAAGATATACAAGACTAGTGAGACAGTGACAAGGGGCAGGACTAGCTGTGGAGAACCTGGAGAGTAGAAGACTGAATGATGGACGCAAAGAAGTAAGGGTCGAGGCCCAGGGAAAGGCGTACAAAAGTCAGTGGGCCCAGGAGGGTCCGGGATGGCTATCCGGGAAGATGCTGAACTCACCTTCTGCACAGACATGCCATGTCTAAACCCACATGTAGAGCTAATCTCCCCAACGGACTGGTGGCTGAGTGGACAGCTCTCTGCAAGAAAGGAGATCAGGACCACACAGAAGATGGAAAGAGAGGAGGAGATGTGCAATGATGGGATCCCACACTTACCTGGACTGGGAACTGCAATGGGGAGGGGTAGTACTGAGGGACCCTGAGCAGATTCGTCTACCCTGGGGCACAGAGAAAAAAATAAAATAAGATGGGATCAGAGGGAGACAAACCAGAAGAGACTGTTAACGCTAGGAAAGAAGTTGAGGGTTGCTGTAGAGGTGGTGGGTGGGAGAGTCATGTCATGGAGTGATGGGCACTCAGGGGGAAACGGGATGTGAGGAGCACTAGGTGTGCAAACAACTGAACTCTACATCTGAAACGAGACACACTCTATAGCAACGACATTGAACTTAAATAAAATAAGATTTAAAAAAAAGATTGGATGGGCACAAAGTAGGATAATCCTTGTATCACAAAGGGCATCTACCAGAGAAGATACACAGAGCAGCCCAGTAGGCAGAGTGACTCCGCCAGCCGACCTCAACCTTTGTCATTGGCTTAAGTCACAATAGACTCTTCTAGACACTGAGCTTCTAGAGGGCGGGAAATCTATTACAGTGACTGATCTATGGACCCTAGGAACTATGCACTGGATCAAGCACACAGTAGGCACTTGCTGTATGTTCATGGAAAGAATGAATGTCTTCATTCATTCAGCATCCTCTTGGGGGCTGTTGTGTCGTTTTCTCATTCTCTTCTTCCCTTTCCTTGGAAATATGAGGTGGGGGGGTTGCTGATAATAATTTACTTTCACATCCAAGATCAAAGACATTTATTCTTTTAAAAAAAAGTGTAAAAAGACCAGCCTGGGTGGTATATTTGTTTTTACAGATTTTTTACAAAGAGAAAGAGAGAGAGAGACCCCACTGAGCAGGAAGGCCCATGCAGGGCTAGATCCCAGGACCCTGAGATCAAGACCTGAGCGAAGACAGACACTCAACTGACAGAGCCACCCAGGCGCCCCTGGGGGGTACTTTTTATGACCCCCATGCCTTGAGTCCAGAGAAATGACAAGCACTTGACAAGCTTAGTGAAAATAAGAGTTAAATGTCTATTTTTCCACACTGCACAAACAACGCTCAGGGACTCAGCAACATGGAAAGTATGCAATAATAAATTCATATTTATGGTTTAGCAGGAAGAAAACTTCAGTCTTTATTTAGCTAATAATTATACCAACTAAGTTTGGCAGCCTAAGGCTTTTTTTTCTTCTCCCCAGACAAGGTCTTTCTTACAGTAAGATATAAATAATGGCCCAACATTTTTAGACCCAATAAACTCACACATACTGTAAATTTATAGCTGCTTTCTATCTGTGAGGACAGTAAGTGCATCTTGATGAAGAAGAAAAAAATCTGAATTCCTTCAACTATAAATCTAGTCTTTTATTAAGAATAAAAGGGTAAATTGGGGTACATGGCTGGCTCAGTCAGAGAGCATGCAACTCATGATCTCAGAGTCATGAGTTCAAGGCCCACGTGGGGTGTGGAGATGACTTAAAAATAAAATAGCTTTTAAAAAAAGAAAATAAAATGTAAATCTTTTCAGCCTAAATGTAGTTAATTTTACCCTGAAACTCTTAATGTAAATAAATTTGAAACTGAGTTTGCATTTTAATTGAGGAGACAAAAGTGATCACTGTAATAATAATATAAGGCAGGGGTATGAACAATAAAATTGGCTGTTCCTATGCATTTTCATGGTTTGGAAAGCAGGAAACTTCAGGGACCAGGGGTTGGGTAAAGGGGAGGTCGTGAGGGCCTCTCATGCAGGGTCTACAGTGATTCACCCGGTGCTCTTCGCTCTGGGGCCCATATTGAATTCTGTCATCAAGCTCTAGTCAGATCCTGCCCAGTTCTCCTTTGCGTGCCTATAATTCCATGTCCTGAGCCAGTAAGAGCATTTGTTGCTTGAGCCATGAATGATAAACACCATTTGCAAACAATTCCACTTTCATGTAAATCTGGTGAACTGAACTCACACACTTTTAAATTCTTCAGAAACAAATTCTAATAAAGCAAAAGAGCCAGAGCTACTGAGATACTGATGGCCAGGTTACCTTTTCTATAAAATGCCACAGTGATGAGCCACGTGTTGCCACTGGGGCCAGGGTGTCATCCTACAAGCCCTTGCAAAGTGAGAGATAGGGTCCGAAGCACGAAAGGACCTCCCTGAGTCATAAGGCCATTCAGGTAGGAATGGAAGCCCTCCCCAACTAAAGCCTGGGACTACACACTCAGCTGCGCCGGGGACATGATTTCCAGGCTCAGCCTGCCGGTTTCTAAGGCCTGGAAGAGAAGCCAACTCCACCACCTGCTCTGGAAGTGGCCGACGGCCAGCAGCCACAGGCTTCACCATGGTGCACTTCTCTTCGTGGCCAGGCTCAGGCCTTCCCGGTGCCCTGAAGACTTCCAGAGAAATTCTCATTTTCTTATCAGTAAAGTTGGGGATCTCATAATATGTGGATTTCTCTTTTGCCTGTCAACAGTTGTGGTGTTTGCCTATAGACTTGATCTGTTTTTCTTCAGTCCCCGCCTTGTTGGTTCTTCATGTCCTCCAGGATAATTCCCTGTGACTTGTCTCGAGAGCATTCTCTTGCCTGCCTTTACCTCTGCCTCGGCCGTCTCACTCAAAGCTCCTCTTTCTTCACGTAATGAGGCAGTCAATCTGCATTAGATTACATGCTTCTGGATTTCATTTTTCAGAGCACCTGTTAAGGCCTTAAATGGTTTTATGAAACAAAGCTGGAGGAGCACCTGTATGGCTCAGTCAGTTAGGCCTCCAACTCTTGATTTTGGCTCAGGTCATGATCTTGGGGTGCTAGGATCAAGCCATGCTACCCTCTCAACATGGAGTCTGCTCGTCTCCCTCTCTGCTCCAACCCCCACTTACTCTCTCTCTCTAAAATAAATAAATAAATTCTACAAAAATAAAAAATTAATTTAAAAGGCTGGACTTCTAAAAATTTTTATTTTATTTTATTTTTTAAGATTTAATTTATTTTATTTCAGAGAGAGGCTGGAAAGGGGGAGTGGCAGGGGGAGAGAGAGAATCTCAAGCAGATACCCTGTTGAGTATAGAACCTGACTCAGGGCTCCATCTTGTGCCCCTGAGATCGTGACCTGAGCCAAAACCAGGAGTCAGATGCTTAACCAACTGAATGACCCAGGTGTCCCTGCATTCACTATGATTTTTAGGATCATCAAGTAAAACCACTGTTCATGTAATAGAGGTTAAAAGTAGGGATAGAAATAGTACTTAAGTCACGAGGATGAGACTAGATTCACGATTGTGGTTCCACCAGGTCTCAAACAGTAAACACCTCACACGTTAGTTCTAAATACATAATGGGGAAATAGAGGGGATGAAGGAGAAATACGGAGAAAGATAAATGAGGAGAAATGGGGGGAATAATAATCAGAGAACTTCCTGAAAACATCTTTTTGTTAGTTGCTATCCTTAAAAATGAGCTAGATACAATAAGACATGCTGGCCTTTAGCCTCACAACACCTGTGTGAGCTAACTAGCGCAGGCAGCATTCCCGTTTTATGGGTGTACATAGATTTTCAAAGAAATTCACCAAGGAGCATATGATCATAGTGGTATTACAATGGAGGTTGTTACCTCGACCTCAGGAGGAACCTCCTTTCAGCCAGAAAGGAGTTATTCCCACGTCCCGATGGTGGATGAATCACCAGCTATGGATCAAGTTCACTGATTAAGTTGTATACAATGCTCCCCTTGGCAACCCAGAAATATCTGTCCATCTACTCGATGGCTATTTAATGAAACATGTTAAAGGCCAGGTGCTGGGCTTAACACAAGGGACATGGAGGCAAATGAGGCAGACACAGACTCTGCCCTCATGAATCCTGCCCCAGGGCAAAAAAGAGTCACAAACCAAGTAAGGGTGAGCGTGATGAATGGAGGTTTAATGATGCAACCAGCCCAATCTATGAAAGCAGGAAACGCTTTCTGAGGAAGCAATATTTGAACAACCATGTGAGATAGGAGATGATTATGTTAATGTTGTGGAGAAGGAAGGATGGGGAGAAAAGAAAAGAACAATGGTGGACTCTAATATGTGTTCACCTAACTTGGGGGGTGATTAATACAGCCCTTCATGGTGAGGTTAGGCATGCCCATGATTCAGTTCAGCCAATGGAATGTGAAGAAAAGTGACATGAGACACTCTGGGACAGACACCTCAGGAGCCAGTGTGAGGTTGGCATGCTCTCCTTTCCTTGTTCCTGTGACCATTCAAGCACATGCCAGGATGGAACGGGTCAGTCTGGGAACCTGAGCTGCTATGATATGGAGCCCCTTTGTTGACTATGACGGACAGAAGGCAGGGAGTAATTTGGGAACAGGAAGAACAAATGCTGGGTTAGGGATGTTGGATAAGCTGTGGTTTGGTCCAAGGCAGAGGCAATGGAGATAGGAAAAATGGGTATATTTGAGAAATATTGAGCAGAAATAATCAGCAAGGTTTGTAAACTGAGCAATAATACAGAACTAAGGGATTAAGGATACCTGTGAGTTTTAGGGAAAGACGATTCCATTTGGTCATATTCAGATTGAGATGCTAATGAGGTACCCTGGTAGAGTCATTTTCCCTGTAGCTGTGCAGCAGGCTAGAGCTCACAGAAAGAGCTTCTCTGGTGACATAACTTTGGGGGTCTTCAAGATGATAATTGAAGTCACTGGAGTGGATGAGCTCACTCAGAGAGAGGTTGTAATTGTTGGGAAAGGAAGAGATACTGGTAAAGCAGAATAAGAAGAGATCAGATGGGAAAGAAGGACATCAATAGGGGATTTTTGAGAGGAAGGAGAGGACATAAGAATCAAATGATTGGGATTATTCAAAAAAGCTAAGGGCTAAAATTGTCCATCAGAGCTTCTGACTTGGAGGCTGTTAATGACTTGATAGAAAGAAGTTTTGGTGGAGACATGGTGGGGAAATTCAGAATGTGGTGGATTTAAAAGTGAATAGAAGCTGAACTAGAAAATTTGCAGATACTTCTACTGAGGACAACCAGAATACTTGGACATAATCTATAAAGTCTGCTGGAAGATACATGATGACCTAATAAGGTAATACACTCAGAAATTAGATCCAAGAGAAGAAACTTTTGGGTTACAATTTCATTTAATGGCATCTTCCAAATTCTGGAAAGTGTAGAGAAAAAAGAAATTATGAGCCGACTTTCTAACAGCCTCATAGGATTATGGATAACATGGAGCCCAGGTATCACACATAACAGAGAGAGGCCCTGCCAAACTAGCTGAGATTTCATTTATGACTTGAAAAAGTGAGCTTTTAAAAAAGAAATGAGATAGACTTAGCAATTCCAAAGCAAAGCTTCAAATCATTTCAGACTCGGGGACTGGATGAAAGTGAGCCAGCATCTAGTGCCAGTACCTGCCAAGAGGAAGAAACCATTATTCTAGGCCTCAGGGGGTATACGTAGAATTCTGTGTACAATGTCTTGCACTCAATCTGCAATGACACACACACAACCAGAAAAATAACATGAATTAAAAGGAAGAAAACATACAAGCAACCATAGAAACAGATCTGTATTTGCAAGTATGTATAACACAAGAACAAGACCTAAAGAAAAGAACTGGAAACTCTAAGAGGAAAAAAGTAAAAATCACAGACACGAAAACTGAAATGAGTAAAGTTAACAATGTATTAGACGGATCAGCCACAGATTAGATGAAGCTAATGAGAAGATGAAGGAACTAAAAAGATGACGCAGAAATAAAATCCAGAATGAAGCACAGAATGCAAAAAGAATTTTAAAAAAAGAGGAGAGGTTAAGTGAAAATATCTAACATACCTATAATTGTTACAGAGAGAGAGAAGATTTAACATAAAGCAGAAAAACATATTTAAGGAGAGAATGGAGGACAGTTTTCAAAAAAAAAAATAATGGAAAACATGAAGATACAAATTGAAAAGGACCCTGAACTCACAAGCCAGGTGAGTAAAAAGAACGCCACAAATTTCAGAGTAAAGTTGAAGAAAATCAAACACAAGAAGAAAATATTGAAAGAGTCTGGAAAAAAGAGATCACCTTCAAAGAAGCTCTAAGATTCTTAGCTCACTTCAAACCATTAACAAAGCCAACCAGAAGAAAGTGCTATAATACAATGTGAAAGGAAAACAAAGGACAAACTAGAAGTCTACATCCCAAAACTAAATCCCTTCCAGTTTGAAGTATACAGTTCAGACAACAACAACAACAAATTAAAGAAATAAATAATATTTTATTCAAAGTCAATTAGCTAACATATAGCACATTATCCGTTCCAGATGTAGTGTTCAATAATTCATGGTTGTGTAGAACACCCCATGCTCATCACACCACGTGACCTCCTTAATCCCCATCACCTGCTTACCCCATCCCCAAGCCCCTTTCCCTACAGCAACCCTCAGTTTTTTTTCCTAGAGTTCAGAATCTCTCATGGTGTGTCTCCCTCTCTGATTTCTCCCCATTCAGTTTCCCTCCCTTCCCTATGGTCCTCTGCGCTATTCCTTATACTCCATGTATGAGTGAAACCTTATGATAATTGCCTTTTTCTGATTGACTTAAGAAATAGATCATTAATAACAGATCTGTAAGATGGGGGATGTTTTGAAACACCTTCAGATATTAAAAAAAATGCTTTCAGTTGAAAGTTAAAGATGCAGGGAAGATCAGAAATAAAAAATCAAGAAGCATGAACACACGGATAAAACTAAAGAAGTATTGAATGATAAAAACTAATATTAACAACCTCTGGGAGTTTAAAGATGAGTGAAATTCAGATGCAGAAGGCAAAGGAATCAAAGTTATGAGGGTGAAGGCAGACGTCCACGAGTCAAGGTTAACGCTTGCAATCTCCGAGGAAACTACTAAACAAAAAACAAAAAACAAAACAAACACTGAAACAATATATACTTTCTAAGCTTAAAGAGGGACAAGTAAAATCCAAGTATTACATGCTTATTGACAATAATACGTCCCTGATAATCAGAAGCTTTGTACAAAAATGCTAATGATGAGTCTACTTCCAATTATTTTTTTTAAGATTCTTTATTTATTTATTTGACAGACAGATCACAAGTAGGCAGAGAGAGAGGAAGGGAAGCAGGCTCCCCGCTGAGCAGAGAGCCCGATGAGGGGCTCGATCCCAGGACTTTGGGATCGTGACCTGAGCCGAAGGCAGAGGCTTTAACCCACTGAGCCACCCAGGAACCCTTACTTCCAATTGTTTTTAATGGGAAAATTACAACGCATTGCATCTTATCCAAAACCCTTAGTCAATGCCCTAAAGCTAAGCTAATGCCCTGTAGCTAAGACACAGGAAAACAGCCATACCTAAATTGCACCTATTTTGATCACTGAACAGTTATCAGTGATTGAATTTAGTGACTAATCTCTCTCATGGCCAGTTACTCAGCAGGTGCATGAGATCTTGACTGACAAAGGGTTTGCTTTTCAAAAAGGACACACACTATTTGTAGGTTCTACTTGTTTCATATAACAACTTTATTAAAATATAATTTATGTTTTCTTCTGCATTCTCTAGGTCTAGCTATTCCATTTAGGTCTATGACTCATTTCAAGTTACTATTTACATGCGGTGTGCAGTAGCTGTCCAGATTCATTTGTTTGCGTGCGGGTATGCTGCTGCTCCAGCACCTTCTGTTGAAAAGACTCTTTTTTCCCTATTTTTTAAAATTTTTATTTTATTTTTTCAGTCTTCCAAGATTCATTGTTTATGCACCACACCCAGTGCTCCATGCAATATGTGCCCTCCTTAGTACCCACCACCAGGCTCATCCATCCCTGGAACCCCCTCCCCTCCGAAACCCTCAGTTTGTTTCTCAGAGTCCATGGTCTCCTGTGGTTCGTCTCCCCCTCTGATTTCCCCCAATTCACTTTTCCTTTCCTTCTAATGTCATCCATGTTATTCCTTATGCTCCACAAGTAAGTGAAACCATATGGTAATGGACTCTCTCTGTTTGACTTATTTCACTCAGCATAATCTCCTCCAGTCCTGTCCATGTTGATACAAAGAAGACATACAAATGGCTATCAGACACATGAAAAAATGTTCATCATCACTAGCCATCAGGGAGATTCAAATCAAAACCACATTGAGATACCACCTTACACCAGTTAGAATGGCCAAAATCAACAAGACAGGAAACAACGTGTGTTGGAGAGGATGTGGAGAAAGGGGAACCCTCTTACACGGTTGGTAGGAATGCAAGTTGGTGCAGCCACTTTGGAAAACAGTGTGGAGATTCCTTAAGAAATTAAAAATAGAGCTTCCCTACGACCCTGCAATTACACTACTGGGTATTTACCCCAAAGATACAGATGTAGTGCAAAGAAGGGCCATCTGTATCCCAATGTTCATAGCAGCAATGTCCACAGTCACCAAACTATGGAAAGAGCCAAGATGACCTTCAACAGACGAATGGATAAAGAAGATATGCTTCATATATACAAAGTTCTCTTACACCTCCATCAGAAAGGACAAATACCTAACTTTTCTATCAACATGGATGAGACTGGAGGAGATAATGCTGAGTGAAATAAGCCAAGCAGAGAAAATCTTCTTCCCCTACTGAATAGTCTTGATACTCTTGTAAAAAATCAACTGCTCATGAATGTGAAGGTTTGGTTCTGGACTCCCAGTTATATCCCATTGTTGTATATGCCAATATGTCAATCTTATACCAGTATACACTGGCATGATTGCTGTAGCTTTGCAGTAAGTTGTGCAATTAAAAAAAAAAAGTCATAGGAATAACACGGAGGACATGGAGAGATGGAGAGGAGAAGGGATTTGGGGGAAACCGGAGCAGGAGACGAACCATGAGAGACTGTGGACTCTGAGAAACAAACAGGGTTTTGGAAGGGAGGAGGGTGGAGGGTTGGGTACCCCTGGTGGTGGGTATTAAGGAGGGCACGGATTGCATGGAGCACTGGGTGTGGTGCATAAATAGTGATTCTGGAACACCGAAAAGAAATATAAATAAATAAATGAATAAATAAATAAATATCTTCCAAATATATTCTTATTTTTCAAGATTGTCTAGGCTATTATGTTTAGGATTGAATTTTCATATAATCTTAGGTCAGCCTTCCAACTTTTGCAAAGAAGCGAGCTGGAATTCTGATAGGGATTGTATTGAATCTTTAGATCAATTTGGGTACTATTATCTTGGTAATATGAATTTTCCTGACCACAAATATGGATATCTTTTTATTTATGTATGACTTCTTGAATTTCTTTTAAGCAATAATTTATAGTTGCCAGAGTATAAGCTTTTTACTTCCTTTGTCAAACTCAGTTTTAAATATTTTACTATTATTGGTGCAGTTATCAGTAGGATTGTTTCCTCAACTTTATTTAAAAATTTTTTAAAAATTTTTATTTATTTATATTTGTCAGAGAGAGAGAGAGAGAGCTCAAGCGCACAGGCAGACAGAGGCAGAGGGAGAAGCAGGCCCCCTGCTGAGCAAGGAGCCCTATGCGGGACTCGATCCCAGGACGCTGGGATCATGACCTGAGCCGAAGGCAGCCGCTTAACCAACTGAGCCACCCAGGCATCCCAACTTTATTTTAAAATATTTTTTACTAGCGAATATGAATGCAATTGATTTTTGCATCTGTGTCCTACAATCTTGCAGGATTCATTCATTAATCATAATCTATGGATAGAAATTATACACTTGAGAAAGTGAAAACAATCCACAGAGTGAAACAAGATATTTATGACATATATAATCAGAAAATGCTCATATTTAAAATAAGGGACCACCTACCCATCAATATGAGAAAAAGATGGATATCTCGATGGAAAACAAGCAAATAATTTGACCAGATATCTTATAAAAGAGGAAATCAAAATGGTCAATAAACATTTGAAAATGTGTTCAAACTAAATTATAATCAGGAAGATAAAAATTAAACCCACAATGAGCTATCACTCTACCTACTATGACAGATGAAATTCAAAATAATATGATGTCAAGCTTTCGTGAGGATCTAGAGCAGCTGACACTCATCAAGTGCTAAGAGTGTAAAATAATGCCAGCCCTTGGATTCTCCACCGAAGTTGAAAACATGAGCATTCTATAACACAATAATTCTGTTCCCATGAAGTGCATATGCATTCAAACAAGAGACATGAACAAATTGGTCATAGCAAGAGCAGACGCTGGCCTCAAACTGGGAAAAAAAAATAAAAGACTTTCAACAATGTATTGGATAAATTAAATTATGATATGTTCTTATACCATGTTTCTATAAGAAACAAATAAAAAATCTACAACTGTGTAGATGAAACTGTTATGAAAATACAATGTTGAACAAAGTGAATCAGACACAGAAGAACATATATATGTGGTTCCATTTACATGAAATCCCAAACAAGATAAAACTAGACTGTGGTGATTTAGAAGTCAGGATAGTAATTAACTTTGCAGGGAAACAATACTGGGAAACGGCCCAAGTGCTTACCCGGGACAGTGCTTACCCGGGACAGTGCTTACCCGGGACAGTGCTTACCCGGGACGCTGAGAAAGTTCTGTGCCATGGCCTCAGTGGTAATCATATGGATATTTGCTTTGTGATGATCGACTACGCAGACCATAACTGTCTTTATGTCATTTCATTCACATATTTACAGAATGAAGTATGAGAGAGTAGACCCTTCGTTTCTTTATTCCTGCATCTCATTCCTTTCTTCGTTCAGTGACTACTTACTGAGTGCACATTTCATGACAGGTGCGGTGTGATACACTGAATATGAAATGGTAAACAAGATAGGTTTTCCCTCGCTTTTTCATAGACCCCAGAAGTCTGTGAAGGATAGAAGAGGACCAACCTCAGGGCGGGGATATATTTATTTCAGGTGAAAACCTGGAAAACATTTACACACCTTTGGGAACAGCCAGTACCCAGGGATATGTATACACTGTCTCAGATCCAAAGCTTTGAAATTTAAAGTCTCTATCTGCACACCCAAATTATTATTTTGAAATGGGCTAACTCTTCCCAGGACAGACTATTTTAATTTGCCATTTCAAAGAAGAAGGAGAAGAAGGAAGTGGGAGAGAATGAGAGGGAAATCTCAGACTCGTCACTCTGGAATTTAGCAGTTTGCTACACAACACAACCTAGCATGTGAGAGGCCAGAAGCCGACGCGATTGTATTAGGATCAGGACAGTTTTCCTTGCTTGTGGTCATCAGGCATATTGGTTAAAACCAAACACAACGTGAGCTTCCACGGCTCCGTGTTCTTCTCCCTCTTGCATTTGACTGCAATTAGGGAGGAAGTGGGTATATTTGAAAACCCCACACATCACATCTTCAGACTCTCTCTCCATCCCTTATTGTGGGGCTAGCCTGAGACCCAACCCTTCTAGAAACAGATAAAGATCCCCTTCAAAGTCATATTCTTTAAAGACAAATACAGACACAAAAATGTTGTGAATGTGGTTTGGGGCTGGCACCACATGGAGAGAAAGAGAAAGTTGGCTCCAGGGGTGGGGCTCGCTAAGACCCTCTGTCCCCCATGCCCTCTGAGTGCCTCCAGGGGCTAGGCCCTCTTGTAATGTCACACCAGCAGTTTCCAACTGAAGAAGCTTATTAAAATATTCCTTTCTTTCACTACCACTGCTCTCTGAGAAGTGTTCTGGTAAAGCAAGCTGTTAGTGTTTATTATGGAAGCTTTCACCCTGCTGGTGGAAGTTCGGCAGCCTTATATGGTCCCCACAGACCTGTGCCTTACGAGGCTACCTCTCAACCAGTCTATGAGCCCATGTCCATGTCATGATCTTGGGGCCACCGTAAGTCCTCCCGATGACTATGATCCTGCCCATGTTTGATGTTCCACAGGTGCCTTTGTGATATTAACTATTAAAAGCCCTTATGGAAATGTGTGTGTATTATTTGGTACGAATCATACATGGAAGCATGGTCAGTCATAAAGAAAATATCCCAGTTACTATTTTGATTATTTAGTCCATCAACGAACATTTGAACACCTACCACCAGCCCAACAGATCTGAGTCCAAGATGATGTGTTTTGGAAGGGACGAGCATGAGGACTTTGGGGACATCTTGTCAGTAGAACCAGGAATTCCTAGGAAAAACTAGACATAGTGTGAAGACAGAAGGGGACAGCATGGGTGCGTGGGTGGGGGGTGGTAGGAAAAATTGAACTGGTTGAGCACTGACAATTCTGGAGAATGGAGTCATTTATTATGGACACTTTTGTAGACCCAAAATAGAGAACCAAGTTTGGTGCACTTGGTTGCTCAGAAAAACTAAGTGTGGTTTAGTGTTCATTCACTTTCCACATGTTCTTTACTTGCTACAATAAAATTACAGGTTTTTATGTGAAAAGCAATTAACTTGATCTTCATGCCCATGGATTTTTAGATAAGATTTATGAGGACATGTTGCAATTTTTTAAAACAAGAATTAGAGGGATGTGAAAAAAGATTCTAAGATGCAGCACTTCACAATTAGGTCACGGCTTCTATTTTTTCAAGGGAAAAGTTTCAACCTTCTGCATTAGTTCTTTTTGTCTTAAACAAGGATACTTTGCAGACTTGCACTTGAAATTGAGTTGTCCGGATCGCTCCCGTCTCTCACAATATTGTGACATCCTGAGACATTAACAAATTTCTTACCTGCAACATTTTAAAACAAGTATACATGCACTTTCCTGCTTTCCATAAAGAAAAAGTGGATCGAAGACGTCCTGTGGCAAATTAGGATTCACTCAGCCATGAATGTTTAAATCCCATTTGAGAAAATAATTCATGTGCCTCTACTTTTTTCTAGGGAGAGGTATTTAATGTTTATCTTTTCAATCATGACCTTGAAGAGGTCGCTGGGCAGGGAGGTGATTTCTAGTGTTTTCCCCTGCCACCAGGGGAATTTTCTTATGGCTTCTGTGAATTTTCTTATGGCTTCTTATGGCTTGTGTGAAGACCAGAGAAGTAATCAGCCCCTTGTGACCTTGAGGAGGCACTGGCCATCTGGCCTGCTCACTTTGGAAAACCGCAAGCCAGATGGGATGGTGCAGCCAATGGCCAGCAGCTCCCTGCACAGAGACCTGCTTTCATCCTGACTGAGAACGGGGTGGATTCTTCTGAATTTCAATTACTTGTGGGTGCTGCCTTTTCCAGCCTCGGTGGGGAGATGTCCCTGTTTCTTGTGGTGAATGGCAAATAGACTGACTCCTGTGTACTGCTACTTATAACTCTAAAATTCCTTGGGAAAAATAGTTTCTCTAGATTGTACCAGTTCATTTGTTTTGTTTTGTTTTTTAACAGGCAGGCCCCTGAGCTTTTCAGACCCACTAGGACATTTCTCTTTTGTAGATATGGCTCTCCTCTTGGGGTAATTACAGTTTTATCCAGAGGATACCAGGGTTGTCCTTTCCCCACTTGACTCCATTAACCACTGCAGACGCTCGCAGTTCCAAACAGATTACCATGCTTATATTTTCTCTTCTTTCAAAAATAGGGAAAAGTGTTGTTTAAAGTAAGATACAAGTGAAAAATGTCGACGGTATTTTGATAGGGATTGCATTGAATACATGTAGGTTGCTCTGGGTAGCATAGACATTTTAACAGTATTTGTTTTTCCACTCCATGAGCATGGAACGTTTTTCCATCTTTTTGTGTCTTCCTCAGTTTCTTTTATAAGTATTCTGTTGATGTCAGAGTACAGATCCTTTACCTCTTTGGTTAGGTGTATTCCTAAGTATCTTATGGTTTTGGGTGCAATTGTAATTGGGATTGACTCCTTAACTTCTCTTTCTTCTGTCTCATTGTTAGTGTATGGAAATGCAACTGATTTCTGTGCATTGATTTTGTATCCTGCCATGTTGCTAAATTCCTATATGAGTTTTAGCAATTTTGGGTTTTTTGCCCAAGATTGGGGTCTTTGGGGTTTTTCACATAAAGTATCATATCATCTGCAAAGAGTGAGAGTTTGGCTCCTTCTTTGCCAATTTGAGTGCCTTTTATTTCTTTTTGTTGCCTGATTGCTGAGGCTAAGACTTCTAGCACTGTGTTGAACAACAGTGGTGAGAGTGGACCTCCCTGTCATGTTCCTGAGCTTAAGGGAAAAGCTCTAAGTCTTTCCCCATTGAGAATGATATTTGCTGTGGACTTTCCATATATGGCTTTTACAATATTGAGGTATGTTCCTTCTATCCCTACACTGTGGAGAGCTTTAACCAAGAAATGATATATTTTGTCAAATGCTTTTTCTGTATCAATTGAGAGGATCATATGTTTCTTGTCCTCTCTTTTATTAATGTGATATAGCACTCTGATTGATTTATGAATGCTGAACCACCCTTGCAGCCCAGGAATAAATCCCACTTGGTTATGGTGAATAATTCTTTTAATGTACTATTGGATCCAACTGGCTAATATTCTGGTGAGAATTTTGGCATCCATGTTCATCAGGGATATTTGTCTGTAATTATCCTTTTTTGTGGGGTATTTGTCTGGTTTTGGGATCAAGGTCATGCTTGTCTCATAGAATGAATTTGGAAATTTTCCTTCCACTTCTATTTTTTCACAAAGCTGAAACAAATAATCCTAAAATTTGTATGGAATGAGAAAATATGCCAAATAGCCAGAGGAATGTTGAAAAAAGAAAACCAAAGCTGGGCTTCAAGCTCTATTACAAAGCTGTAATCATCAAGACAGTATGGTACTGGTACAAAAACAGACATGTAGATCAATGGAACAGAATAGAGAACCCAGAAACTAACCCTCAACTCTATGGTCAACTGATCTTTAACAAAGAAATAAAGAATATCCAATGGAAGAAGACAATCTCTTCAACAAATGGTATTGTGAAAATTGGACAGTCACATGCAGAAGAATGAAACTGGATCATTTCTTTACACCATACATGAGGATAAACTCAAAATGGATGAAAGACCTAAATGTGAGAAAAGAATCCATCAAAATCCTAGAGAAAAACACAGGCAGCAACCTCTTTGACCTCAGCTGCAGCAACTTCTTGCTAGACATCCCAAACTAAAAAAAAAAAAGAACT
Organism: Mellivora capensis; assembly: GCA_004024625.1. Lineage (NCBI taxonomy): Eukaryota > Metazoa > Chordata > Mammalia > Carnivora > Mustelidae > Mellivora > Mellivora capensis. Next base: position 71,638 of record PISX010006603.1, on the reverse strand, counting down.
ATTGGGATTTCATCAAGATAAAAAGCTCCTGCACAGCAAAGGAAACAGTTAACAAAACTAAAAGGCAACCCACAGAATTGGAGAAGATATTCACAAATGACATTTCAGATAAAGGGCTAGTAACCAAGATCTCTAAAGAACTTATCAAACTCAACACTTTAAAAACAAAGTCTCCAGTCAAGAAATGGGCAGAAGACATGAACAAAAACATCTCCAAAGAAGACATCCAGATGGCCAACAGACATGAAAAAACGCTCCGCATCACTTGGCCTCAGGGAAGTACAAATCGAAACCACAATGAGATACCACCTCGCACAACTCAGAAAGGCTAAAATTAACAAACAGGAAATAATAAATGTTGGCAAGGATACGGAGAAAGGAGAAATCCCTTACACTATTGGTGGGAATGCAAGCTGGTGCAGCCACTCTGGAAAACAGTATGGAGGTTCCTCAAGAAGTTAAAAATAGAGCTTCCCTATGACCCAACAATTGCACGCCTGGGTATTTATCCCAAAGATACAAATACAGTGATCCAAAGGAGCTCCTGCACCCCAATGTTCATCGCAGCAATGTCCACAGTAGCCAAACTATGGAAAGAGCCCAGATGTCATTGATAGATGAATGGGTAAAGACGATGTGGTATGTATATACACATTAGAATATTACTCAGCCATTAAAACATATGAAATCTTACTATTTATATTGACATGAATGGAGCTGGAGGTATTATGCTGAGCAAAATAAGTCAGTCATAGAAAGACAGTTATCATACGGTTTCACACATATGTGGAATATAAAAAATAGTGCAGACAGGCATAGGGAAAAGGAGGGAAAACTGAATGGGAAGAAATCAGAGAGAGAGACAACCCAAAAGAGACGCTGAACTCTGGAAGCAAACTGAGGGTTGCTGGAGGGGAAGTGGGTGAGCGGATGGGGTAACTGAGTGATGGGCATGAAGAAGGGCATGTGATATAATGAGCACTGAGTATTATATGCAACTAATGAACTACTGAGCTCTACATCTTAAACTAAAAATGTACTATATGTTGGCTAATTGAATTTAAATTTTTTAAAAAGTAAGATATAAGAGCATGGAGCAGAGCACCTCCCATTCTCCTGCCACATCCTTGACCTAACCTGATGTGTGTGTACACACAGACCCATGTGCAGATACATGCACACGAACATGCATGCACATACACACATGCAAGCCCACATGCACCCACACACATGCACACATACTCTCTGTCGAGGAGAATAGGGAAAAGAATGAATCAAAGGAGTAAAAGGGAGAGGCAGAGTCCATACCAGACTAGCATTGGGTAAGAATGCTATGAGAGGTAAGAAATGGAATGCTGAATAACAGTGACTTAAATGAGTCAGAGTATATATTTCTCCTCTAAAAAGAATCTGGATGTTAATGGCTGGTGTTAGGGTAGGGGCTCACCAAAGTCAGGGGTGTCCCCACGCAGCAGGACAGCTCCACTCCCAGTTGTGGAGTGCACACACAGGAACACGGGTAGGGACAGCTCCAGCTAGAGCTTCTCTTTTTCAGAAGCCTCCCTTCTGCTTTCTGCTCAGACCTCATCAGCAAGACCTGGGGTGTCTGATCCCCCTAGGTACCAGGGAGGATGGAAAAGAGGCATCTCACCCTCAGTTTGCACACTACTGACCCATGCCAACTGAAGTAGCGCCATCAAGGAGGAAGGACTAGAGGCCACTGGCAGACAGCCAGCACGCCCTGGTGACATGCCCGCTGTGCCCCCTCTGCCCAACCCACCTCTCTGGCTCTTCTCCAACTACCCCACCCATCTTGCCCAATGGGGACTTCCAAATTCCTGGTAAACTACATGGGCTTGTGTATGTTGACTTCACAACCAAATCATTACCCATAAGAGAAACTCTCGTGTGAACTGCTGGAGACTATTGTTTATGCGTTTTGGACTGTCTGCCATTTAGTTACGGGACAAGTGTCCAGAGTCAACTTGCAAAGTAACAAATGAATTCCCCTATTGTAGATAGTTGTCCATAATTAAGAATCTATAGGTTTTGTGAGTGCACTAGTGTTTCTCATGATTGTACAATTCCTTCCTTGGTACCAATTGCCATTGTAACAACTAACTTAGCAATAAGGAAAAAGTAAAACTAAGCACATGTAAAACTGAATCATTAGGGAAAAAGATGGTCACTCAAATGAACCTACTTAATTGATCAATAGAAATATTTTTAATCTTTTAAGTCTCTTGAATTTTTATTGAATAGTATTTATGAATTCTCCTTTTAGGTTAAAAAAATTTTCAATTATCAAAACTGACTTCTTAAAATAACAGAACTATATGTAATGACTTTGAATTATAAACCTGTGGAAACAATTATCTTTATCAGCAAAGGAAAAATCTTTGAAACAGAAAAAGGAGTCTTGGTCATCTTTAGTTCTATTCATCTCTTCATGAAATCAGAAAAGCTAAAAAATAAACAAAATTTCTCTATACAGCTCTTTCCTCAAATATATGTTTCCCAAAAAAAGGACAACTCAAGGTTAGAATCAGTCAAGTACAGTGTGTCAGGGGCACTTGTACCAACTGCTGTTTTCTGTGACAGCAAATGGATTTTTTCTTCATCTTTTATGTTGTGCAAGCTTTCATTTCATCCACAGCTGGGTTGGTGGTCCTCACATTACTGCATAGTTAATCAGGAGTTAAATTAGAGTCAAGAGATCATTGTATTTGGCAACTAACCCACTCACGAAGCTGTATTTATAAGGTCGAAAATATTCATTTCGTGTCTGCTCCGCAGCCTCCTTTAATACGTAATACCTGGTATTCGTGATAAACGTGTCCACAGGAGTGCTCCCCAAACGGAAATCACCCTATTCAGATAGACTAAATCCATAATGGCACGTGTGCATCCGTTCCACTCCCTGCTGAAAATCTGGTTCATCGAAGCAGGGAGGACATGCAGGGTCATTAAAGGAAAGGCTTCTGTGGAGACATTAAGTGAATATGCATATTCGTTTGCTGCTGACAACCTAATACTTCTTGCTGGTAAGTCGTTACATTTAAACCTAGAATTATTTTAACATAAGCCGTGTGGAGAAATAATCTGACCTTGGTTACTTCTCTAGCCACGCTGAGTAGGATAGCCACCCTGACCAGCACTTGGTAGGATAATTTCATAAGCTAGAAGCCTTTGAGTCCTTTAACCCACCAGACATGTAGCTATATCGTTGTTCCCATGATGATTACAGCCTCCCATCTTTTCCCTAGAAATGGGAGAAATTATTTTTTGTGGAAATTGTCATTTTTATATGAAAAAAAAAGTGTGACTATGAGGATGAAAAGTGAAAAAAAAAAAGGCTGATCAAAGCAACTTTTATTATAACTCTACAATTAAAATGGGACAATTGAGGGGTGCCTGGATGGCACATGAGTCTACAACAAATCAAGAAGTTTCCGCACAGGAAAGGAAACAATCAATGGAATGGAAAACAATCTATAGCACAGGAGAAAATATTTGCAAACAGGTCCGCCTGGGTGGCTCAGTAGGTTAAGTGTCTACCTTCAGCTCAGGTCACGATCCCAGATTCTGGGATCGAGTCCCACATAGGGCTCCCTGTTCAGTGGAGATCCTGCTTCTCCCTCTCCCTCTGCTGCTTCCCCTGCTTGTGATGGTGCGTGCACGCTCGCTCTCTCTCTCTCTCTCTCTCTCTGTTAAATAAATAAATAAAATTACATTAAAAAAAGAAAATATTTGCAAACTATATATTTGACAAAAGATTAATCTCCAAATTATATCTATATTATATATAACTATATATAAATATAAATATAATTATAAATATAAATATAAATAAATATATATATAATCTCCAAATTATATAGTTAAGGAAATTTTACAACTCAATAGGGAAAAAAACCCAAATAACCTAATATTAAAAAACGGGTAAAGGACTTGAATAGATTATTTCCCCAAAGAAGAAATCCAAATAGTTAACAGGTATATGAAAAGATGCTCATTATTACTAATCTTCGGGGAATTGCAAGTCAAAGCCACAATAAGATATCACCTCATACCGGTTAGGATGGCTATTATCCAAAAAATGATAACAGCTGTTGGCAAGGATGTGGAGAAATCAGGACCCTTGTCTACTGTCGGTGGGCATGTAAAATGCTGCAACGATTGTGGAAAATGGTATGAAAGTTACCATATGAGCCAGCAGTCTCATCTCTGAGTGTACATCCAAGAGCATGGAAATGCATGCACCCCTGTGTTCACTGCAGCATTTTGCACAATAGCAACAGATGAATGGACAGAGAGTGTGGTACATACATAAACACCTACGGAGAGAGATACAATGAAATTTGATTTAACCTTAGAAAAGAAGTAAAGTTGTGCCCATATGTCACATCACTGAAGAACCTTGAGGACATTATACTAAGTGACAGAGCCAGTCAAGGACAAAATAATGTGTGTTTCCACTTACATGAGATATTTGAAAGATTCAAATTCATAGAAACAGAGAGTGGGATGGTGATTGCAAGGAACTGGAAGAAGAGGAAAATGCAGAATTGCTATTCACTGGTTATGAACTTTCAGTTAAGCAAGACGAAGAAGTTCTGGAGACCTTCTGTACAACACTGTGCTCGTGGTGTGTGTGATACACGTACCAGTCTGTGGAGAGGGGCGCTCTCCTGTGAAGTGTAATTCGTTAACTGCAAGCACTCATCTCTGATTCTTCCATCCATGGTTCTGAGCCAACAAAACCCTTTTTGGTAAGAATTGCGACCTACTCTAAAATGCATAGTTCTCAATCCAAATCAAAAATTTTGTTATAAAATACCTAATTTATATCTGATGGCCATTATATTTGATGTCCTGAGGTTTATGAATTCCATATAAAGAAGGTTTTCTTGGTCCTCTCTGTATTTCAAAATTACCTTATCTTTTGGGATTTTACTGCTGAGGATTTACACCTCCGTGAGCCCAAGAAAGGGAGAGCACAGTGGTTAACAATGTGAGCTCAAGAGTCAAAAGTCTGAGGTAAGGTCTTGAGTAAATTGTTTAACATCCCCATATGTCAAATTTATATAGTGATAGTTTAGATCAGAGATAGGTATGATCGTTAAATAGGCTCATCCATGTAATATGTTCTATACTTCTCTCTTTTTTTAAAGATTTATTTATTTATTCCAGAAAGAGAGAGAACATAAGTTGGGGGTAATGGGAGAGGGAGAGAAACAGGTTCCCCTCTGAGTGCAGAGCCTGACGTGGGGCTCAATCCCACGATTCTGAGATCACCTGAGCCAAAACCAAGAGTCCAATGCTTAACTCTCTGAGCCACCCAGAACCCCTGTCCTACACTTTTCTGACACATAGTAAGTTCTCGATAAAAACTGAGTTCCCAGCTGTCTCCTATGAAATTAATCTTGTCAGCCACACTTCTCTCCTGCCCTGTACCCAGAACTGTATGCACCAAATGTGAATCGGAATAACAATAACTCATGTGAAAACCACACAGGGAGCAGCACCACCGGAGCATGCAGTGTGAGCAAGTTGTTCTTGCAAACTCTCAGCCTTCCAGATTCCAGAGTAGTATGAGGCCAGCCTTTTCTGCTTCAGACCAACAGGTGCTTCCCCATGGAAGACTGAGTGCATCTTAGATGCAAGAGTACAAGGAAATGTGATCTCTCAAACATACTTCTAATCCTGAATTTGGAAGGATAAACTAGTAGTCTTTGGAAATCACATGCCATCCATACCAGCTCTCCAGGTGAGAGCAGAGCCCAAACCAGTGATGGAGAATGAGTTTCATTGGATGGCCCTCTGGCCGTACAGCTTGGAAATTCTTAATGAGGCAATGGGAGCCAATAACTGGCAAAGCCCAGCATGTCTTATACTCAATGATCCAGGACGATTACTGCATTTCCCCCCCCAGATTTATCTCCCACGTGCAGCCTCTCCTAGGTCCTGGGAGCTCAAATCGGGTCATGGTGGAGTCCGCAGGCTCGTCCTCTCCTTCACCCGTGCAACCTGGCCTCCAGACCAAGGTTTCCTCTTGAGCCCTCTTCTCACAGTGATAATTAATATTGAACTGTGCTTTAGCTTTTCTTCATCTCATTTAAGGAGAATTGGATTGTTCTTGTCACACTTCCCAAATCTGAAACACTCTCTATGGTGATTTTAATAAGGTTTTGCCATTTATGTGAAAGCAATAATTTTTAATTTACAAAGGAGAGCGAAAACGGATATCATGCTTCTGCAAAACAGGTAGAAGTGAAGTGCTGTTAGAGCCTAACTGATACAAACTAATTAGGAAAATGACCAAGGAGCTTTTCCGATAGCTTTTTAAGTGTTTCAGCAAAATTGACTTCGAAAGTCATATTCAAGAGTGTAAAGATGATGACAAAAATCCATGGGGACTGATGACATTTTCAAAGTCATCCCAGAGGTATGGGGGCCAAATCTGGGCACCAATTCTTTGCCACCCTGTGGAATGTAGATATCCGCCAGAAGCTCTGGGCTCCTTTTCCCTTCTGCCCTTTGGCCATCCCCATGCCTCCTTCCTATTATTCAAAGAAGCCAGTGCATTCCCATCTCAGAATATTTGTATACGTTGTACCCTCTGCTTGGAATTCTTCTTTCCACACTCTTCTTATCCTGGGGGTCTCACCTTTAATCTCACTTTTGCAGAGGCCTCACACTGTCTCTGTATTCAAGCAGCCCTCAGTCAGGACCAGTCCTTCTCCATCAGATCTCCTCGGGTATTACCTTCACATCTTTGGCCAACAAGTATTAGTACATTATACATTTAATTTCAATTCTATAATTATGATTGTGGGCTGCTTCTCTTCTTTTTCTAGAGTCAAAGTTCCATTAAGTGTTCTTATTCCCTTTCCATGTTTCAGCACCGAGACAATACCCAAACCACAAAGAGCACTAATAAATATTTGTGGAATGAAGATAAATGACTAACCAGGCAAACTCTATGTTTGCTGACTGCTGGCGATTCAGAACCGGTGGCTCAAGTGTGCTCGTAGGCAAACATGATGACAGGTCTGGTAACATGAACATATCATAGCTGAAGGAAAATAATTTGAAGGTGGACCCCATAGAAGAAGAAGAAGAAATCATCGAAGAAGATTTATTTCTTCATGTGTACACTTCCTGTAGCTTCAGAGCTACTCATTGTCCAAGCCCCCTTCCAGAAGAGTGGCCTGGGTGGTGTCGTGGAGAGATTGAGGAGGTTTATAACCTGGGATTTGAAGCCCACCTTCCTGGTGAGATGCCATATTGGACTGTCATGAGCTGTCAGTCACATTTTTTCTGGCTTTGCATCTATAGAAATTTGTGGGCTGGAATATCTGAGTTTCTCAAGATCCTTACCCAACAAAAGACAGGACCAGAAAGACACATTCCATCTGCCGACATCTCCCCCAGGCAGATCAGAGTTGGACAGTGCTTGTCTCCCGTCAGGAACTTGAACTAGGGGTCATCTCCAGCAAGCATCTAACCAAGGGTCTTATCACCAATGCTGATAAGCCTCAGGAGATAACATTCCACATCAGGACTCTGTGCCGAGGAAGCATCTCTTCTGTGCTTTTAGAGCTAGATTACCTTGAGCACTTTCTGTTTGTAGCAACTGCGCGTCCTAAACATTCTGGTCATGTGGTTTTTACATTTAGACCTAATGTTACATATTTAGCATGAAAGTCATAATTACCAATAAAGTCAAAGCATTTAAACTGCAGTTTGCGTGTGTGTACACATACTACCTACGTACCTGTACATGCAAATATGTAAAAACAATATTAGGAAAAATATTTTTTGCGTAACAGTGAAAAATTTAGACTCACTTTATATTCAGTAACCTAGCTATTTGGCTCATTTTAGTTTCTAAAACAAAGTTCACAGTTCTCTAGAATTTCAGTGACTAAGGGTGAGAGCACAGCCCCTGGGGCTCTTCCACCTCAGTTTGGATCCCAGACCTCTCTCTTGTAGACTATGATCTCGGGCAAGCTCTTTATCATCCCAAGCCTTAGTCTCTTTTTATTTAAAATGGGGATAATGATAGCACCTACTTCATAGGCTTGCTTTAAGATTTAAATTAGTTAACACTTAAAAATTCAGTAGTTTGTAGCACATAATAAACTTTGCAGGTGAACTTGATAAGTGAATAAAATACCATATTTTTCAAACTGAGGACTGTTACCCATGTGAACGCAACAATGTGCCATGGGGTACTCAGCACCATAAGATGCATTCCAGGACCAACCTGTGGTAACTACTGAAGTCAATGATGAGGAATAGAACATTTTTATTTTAAGTAAAAGCAGATGCATTAAGGAGTAGACATTTTAAGATAAAATGTGGGCTTTCAAGACGTTAATTTTTGCAGCTGGCTCCTCAGGCTCTGTTGCAAGACACACCATTCCTGTCCAATGTATTTTTCATCCCTTCCTTACAATAATCCAAATTCTAATCGGACTCTCAGTTTTCTGGGCCCATTCCATACTTTCCTATATCACCTCGGCCAGTGATGGCCACTCCTCCCATCGTGGCCGTCCACGGAAATCCAGCCCCACTTCCAGAACCACAAAACATTTTCTTTTCTGTGAGGACTCTCTTGAGTCTGCTACTAAATGTAATTTCCCTGTCGCGAATGGCCAGAACACTGTGTGACTACTTCATGACAGCTGTCACATACTGAATAGTCATGTCTTCTGGGCATGAACACTCCCACTCCCCTTGTTAGGCTGTAAGCAACTTGAGTTCGGATATGATTCCTTCTATTCTGCTCTTTTCTTTCCCCCACAGTGCACCCACACAGTGTCTCTCACTTTACTAGGTGTTTATTGAGGTGACTGGACCCCATGTCTCCATCAGGAAAAGCCAGCCACAGGGCAGTTGGAAATCATTCATCTTTTGTCACAATGGCATCAATGAAAAGATAAGGACTTCAAATGGGTTATTGACTACAATTCCAGGAAAGTACCAAGAACAAGTGTTCTAATTAATCATCCAGCCACAAACTCTTAGCTTTCTGTTGAGTCCAATTTACTTTTCCTCAGGGGTCCTGTTAGCTTGGCTCAGCATTTGCAAAGAGGAGTGGTTCGATAAGGTAAGCAACACCTTTAATGAGCAGCCTATTTGCAACAAGGTCTAATTCATACCTCAGCATGAGAAGGAAACCTAAACATTCTTCCTGGGGTATGAAATGACAAGCAATTTCTTATCTAGTCATGCCCTTGAAGATTCTTCTAGCTGTATTTTTGTTTTACAGACTTTCTTTGGAGATAGTTGACATCAAGGTTTACAGGAAGCAACATGAGAGCATTAACTAATTTTTTTCCAAAATATTTCCTGCATGTCCACTATATACCAGAATGGTGAAGATGGAGATTAGTCACAGTCAATAATGAAATTCAGACAAGTAAATGGAAAATTAAGTGCAGGGTGATGTGTTGTGAGAGTGGGAGTACAGTTTGCCAGACAAATATAGAGGACCTAGAGTCAATAGTAATTGCTTGTAGGACGTGAGAGAAATCAAGGAAAAAGCCCAGCCTTCTGTCCCGATTACTCAAGGGACACTAGAAAAAAAGCAGGTTCATCCAGAGTAAGGGTGAAGATGATGATGGTAACTTTGATGTTGACCAGGTTGAGGATGAAAGGTCATCAAGACATCTGAGCAGAGATGTATGTTAAAGGGCTGAATAGCAACTCAGGAATTTGGGAGAGAGATCCTGATAAAGACACACATTTCTTAGACACAAAATAAGTAAGGGTGATTGAAACACCAGGGAAGATTGAGACCGACAAGAGAAGATGCCTCTAGAGCAGAGTAAAGGACAAGTTCAGGAGGTAGGAGGAAAGCCAGTAAGTATGTCATGGAGGTCAAAGGAGATTCAAAGAGAAGGGACTGGTTATACATATCCAACACCAGTGAGCAGCCAAGAAAGATGAGTACTGTAAGGAGACGTTGGATTTAGTCAAAAGAATTCTCTGGTGACCTGAAAGTGTAATGTAGTGAAGAGATAGGGAAAAAAGCCAGTAAGGAGTGGGTGGAGAGTGATGGGAACACATGCCCAACAGAGATGGTAAGTGTTTGCTGCTCTTCTCAGAAGCTTGATGGTGGAGAGAGAGCACGTGTCATCCCAGAAGGAGACTTTAGCACAAGGAAGGAGCTTTAAATGATATTTGGACCTCCAATATACTAACATATTTTGAAAAAATATCCAGTAGCAAGGAAAAGAGGAAGAGGAAGCCATGCATAAATGAACGGGGTAGGAATCGATTTTAGAGCATGGACAGGATAACATTTAGCACATTGAATCTATAGAACTTAGTTAACCCAATACAGTGGCCCACAGAGAAGTAAAGCACCAAATCATGAAAGTGAACAGCCTTATTAAACTCAGAGTTCTTATCCTACCAATATGCAGAATTCCAGAGGTCCCATATAAGTTCTGAATCTGCCTCTGATCCTTGGAGCCGTCTTGGAGAAAATATGTCATGTTCTCTGCAGCTTTCCTCATCAAAAACAACACAAGTTGGACCAGCTGCTCTACAAGGTGTCTCCCCATGGATGGGGCTAATTTGCACATGGAGTGTAACCTAAGAAGGCTTCAGTAAGCCCCTCCAGGATCCTTTCCTTCCTTACACCCTTTTTGAGCAGGTGTGGGTTGCTGGCTGCAGAGCCAGGAATACCCAAAAGCCTAGAAGGGTAGATACTCTTCTTCTGCACTTGCTCCCTCAAGAGAAGGTGAGGACTTGTTCCTTTATAAGGCTCAGAATGCTGGGCCCTTCCTTGCTAAAGCTAATCTGCTGGGTGTAGAAGTTACTCCCTTGTCCCACCCCTCAGATTTCTTTCTTAACATAAACCATTTCACTTCAACGAGGCAAGAAGTGTCTCCTCTATTCCTCACATTTATTATTTTTCTCCTGAGGGTCTTGGTTGCATTTATTTTTAATACCCAAATCATCCCCCCGGAAACTGCAGTGAGCTGGTTGTTCAGACGTATTCCCCTCAAGTTGCCCCCTCCATTTCAAAGGGTTCTCCTATAGCGTCTTCCACAAACACTCACCAGCCTGTGATCAGGCTGCTCTCATTTTAGCTTCCTCTTTACACCATCAGGTCATGCCTGCCACCTCCAGCCTTCATGTCATCTTTGCTCAGCTCTGATTACCATTTCACAAGATTGTGTTGATCCCGGGGAAAGGAGGGGGCCAGAATGAAGGACTAAGCTCAGAGTAACTCGCTTCTGCCACTAGAGGCAGCCACTCTGGGACACCTGGACAAGCCTGACCGCAGATGCAATTGCAGGCTGTGTCTTAGATTCACTCTCATGGGAAGGGGGTTCACCACAGCTGATGTTCACGGCCGTCTGGAGTCCTCCGAGTCCTCCACTCCTTAGAGTCCAGGCACAAGATCTCTGACCCTGAAGAATAATATTTCTGTCTCCTAGTGCAAGTGCTGCCTTCTTGAATCCCCATTTCCCATCCCAAGATTAACTTCTATCTTGGCTGATTGGCAATAAAAACCCAATACTTTCAGAAGTTGTGTATTCTGCATTCCATGACCCCCAAAAGACCATCCCAATAGTAGCCCGACATTCCTAGTCTAACTGACGCCTGCCAGGTTTTAATGGTATTTCTACTCTGAGATGCAACTAATTTCTTCACCTGTTGTTGTAGTCCAAATGAATGGTTCTCCATCTGGACCATGTGGGAATATCAGCTCTGGATCTTTGAATAGCAAATGCTCACTCTGGACATACCCACTGCTATGCAGTGAATTGTGTCCCCCATAGTTATACATTGAAGCCCTAATCCTTGAAGTGACTATCTGGAGATAAGGGTTTTAGGAGGTAATTAAAGTATTGAATGAGGTCATATGGGTAGGGCCCCAGTCCAGTAGAATTGTTGACTATATAAGAGGAAGATCTCCCTCTCTGTCTCTTTCTCCTGTGTAGGGACAATGAAAAGGTGGTCATCTCCAAGTCAGGAAGAGGGCCTCACCAGCACCCAACCACACTGGCTCCCCAGTATGGGAGCTTAGAGCCTCCAGAACTCAGAAAATAATTGTCTGTTGTTGTTGGCATGACTATGGTATTTTGTCATGCAGCCTTAGCAGACTAATGCCCTCACCTGGCATCTCTAGGAAGCAGCACAAGGATAAATAAAGACGAGCCGCCTCTGCCGCCAGACCTACTGACCACTGGTACAGCCAGTGCCTAGGCCTATTTCACAAGTAGCCACATGCCTCTACTAAGAAGGAAGGTCGTTTCTTCCCTGAACTTCTGCTCCATTTTCAGACTTTCTGAGAGCTAGCTAAAGGCTCATGTACCTTCCTCATCCAAGCTTCGGTTACTAAACTTCAGTTTCCTATCTTACCTACATCATACTATCTCTTCTTAGAGTAATGCATAAGGGATTATTGGGCATGGCCATTTTTCCACATCAAGTATCTAGCTCACCTCTCTCCTAGGTTCCTTCTATGACAGGACTTCTTGACCTCATTAGCTGGTGGACCCTCTTTGAGAATATGAGGAAAGTCAGCACTACTTCTAAAAAATATACGTGCTTGCATCCCTACAAATTGTGCATGACTTGGGGGCTCAGGAGATCATAGTTCTGCCAAGGCAAAGTTACCAGTCTGAAGAGTCATGACCAACAGCCTTGCTATGCGAAGCCTGGTCTTCCATTAAATATCGTCACTGAGCGCAGAGTCTCAGGGCACACCCAGGACCTACTCGTCAGAATCTGCCTCTGAATAAAACGCCAGGTGACTGTGTTCGCACTAAAACTTGGGAGGCACTGTACAACAACTCTGGCTGTAAACAACTAATTTACACACGTAGTGTGAGCATGATGAGTTATTATAATTAAACAATTCCCACTCTGAGGGTTTCTCTGGAGGGAATTGAGAGAAGAGAACAGGCATGTTGCCAGTCTGCTTCTATGGAGCACTAGAGCTGGGATTCTTCATCTCTGTACACTTCCTGACCTGGCCTCCCATGCCCCCAAAATTTCCACCTTTGGAGGAGATTTCCAGACATTATGAATATCCCTAATGAGCATCAATATCCCCTGTCCTCAAATAAGAGGAGCAACAGCGAGGTCACCAAAATAACTCCTTTTCCTGCTCTTTGAGTTTCAGGCACTAAGTCAGATGGGGAAAAAATGATCCCTCAACACATTTCCATATGTTCTGACAATATGATCCCATTGTATCATTTACAAACTTCACATACTAAATTAAAAACTGTATTGACTTCATCTTCTTGGTGTGAAATCACCCCTAGAGTTTGACCTTCTATGAAAGTCTCCACAGCTGACAGATCAATCTTGTTATCATGAGTGATGAGGGATACACTTCTCTGCTCCCTGAGCAATTGAAATGTACAGCTGTCTCTTGTACGTATTTTAATTAGAGATTTTTCCTTTTCTGTGCCCTGGGGCTTTTTCTGAAGGTACATTTCCCAAGACTCATGATAAAAATAATGATATTGCATGGTGCAAATTCACACAACAGAGCACAGGTGCCAGGCTTCTACTTGGATTTCTGTCATGGCTGAAGGATGTGAAAGGTTGTTGTCAAGGCTAAAAGTTAGGGATCAGAGTGGATGAAAGAAGGTGAAAAGAATGCAGTGTGCATCTGTAATTTCAGAAATGCTGCCATGACCTCTAATGCCAAGCCGCTCTCCTTTCTTCACCCAAAGACGCTCAGAGACAACACACAAGACAAGAATTTAGTCCACATAGGGTCAGCTACTGGTTTTTGGTTCCATAGATTTATGTAGGTGGATTCCATGACTTCATGATGTGAGTCCACCTGGGCAAGAGACTACCGTGTATTGAATCTATCTATCTACCTTTCTCCCTCTGTTCCATCTCTCCTTCTCTGGAAGAACATTCCATGAACACTTTCTTCTCGGGAAGCTGCCAAACCAAACCTCCTTGCCCACAACTGGAGGTGTCTTCACCTGATCATTTTGAGTCCAATCCTCTGTAAAACCACCCCCAAATCCTTCACCTTCTCATGCGCACAAACACACACACACTCTCAAACACTCAGAAACAGACTATGGGGGAATGCTTAATGCTTACAGTAAGCTTCAGAAGATATGGAGTTGAAACATGTAGTTGAAAGTGATGTTATTTTTTGCACAGCAGCACAGTGAGGAGCCAAGAGATAGGAGTCAGGATGTGTCTCAATTTAAAATAGTGTCTCTAACCTCTGGAGAGATGTCACGTCACTCTTTTTGTATTCCTGGTCCCGGTCTTCACTTCTGATGGAGCACTGGTCCGAAATTGTGGCATTTCCACACACCGCCCCCCACCCAAACTGGGTGACTGTGGGCGGTTTTCCAGTGTTCAAGTATTATATATTATACATACCATTCGAGGATATAGCCCTGCCTTGAAATATCTGTTTAAAAAATGTAACTTTTTCAATGGTGTTGTTGGGTTGCATTAGTCAGAGCGATGCTGGACACTACAGTGAATGTACTTCAGATCTTGGGGCATGAGCCCAACACACATCTCTTTCTCTCCTGCATGCACCTCCAGTGACATCTGGGAGGCTCTGCCCCAGGACTGTACTCACCAGCCCTGACTGCTTTCTCTGGCAATGCCCCCATCTTCAACATGAGCCTGACCTGTGTGGCCAGCACCCAAGGAGAGGAGACCATGGAGAGTCATATGGGTGGCTTCACGGCCACGCCGAGGAATTGGTACATCACCACCATCCTCATCCCATTGGCCAGACTCAGGACTTGGCCCCAACCAAACTGCAAAGTAAACTGAGATACCGTTTTCTCCATGGCCAAGAAGAGGGAAATGGAGCAGGTGCTCCCTTCCAGCATGCATGCACTCCCTGGTCAACTTGACGTTACAGAAAACTGTCTGTAGATTTCACGAAAGCAAACACACAAATCATCCAACTTCTGTGCTACAGCTTCATGGTTTCCTTGCTGCCAGGTATAGGATTCTGTTTTGCTAAAACAAAAGCAAAATGTGGTATGAGTGTGCATGTGTCTGTGTGTCAGAGAATAGTCCTTCTCCGAAGAAGGTGTTATAAAATAGTCTAAAACATGTTTTCTTTCATAATCCCTAGAAGCCCCAACAGCAAAGTCTGCATTTCATCTGTTGTCTAAATCCTGACTTTGACCATCTTCTATTCATCTTCCCCACCCCTACCTTCTCTCTGAGCTCCTACCCATGAACAAACACCAAGCCACTGGGCCTCTGGTATACTAAAATTAAATTTAATGAAAGACATTTAATGCTTAAAAAATGAATTCATAAAAAAAATTAAGTACAGGGGCACGTGGGTGGCTCAGTGGGTTAAAGCCTCTGCCTTCGGCTCAGGTCATGATCTCAGGGTCCTGGGATCAAGCCCCGCATCAGGCTCTCTGCTCAGCGGGGAGCCTGCTTCCTCCTCTCTCTCTGCCTGCCTCTCTGCCTACTTGTGCTCTCTCTCTCTCTGTCAAATAAATAAATAAAATCTTTAAAAAAATTAAGTACAGAACTGACCTAGAATACATGGAAATTCTGTTTATGATGATAAAGGATATGTTTTAAATTAACGTTGAAAAAAGGGAATCTTTGGTAAGTGGTATTAGTACAATTAGTTATCTGTTCAAGTAACAGAAAACTGTAACTTCCTCTCTCTCCACCACAGTAAAATTTCAGATAAAAAATGTAAACATTTAAAAAATTGACATTATAAAAATCCTAGAAGATCACAGATGAGTTATTTATAATATCAGAATAATGAAGGCTTTTAAAAGTAGTACACAAAATACGCAGTCCATATTAGTAAATTTGACATAAAACTTTTATATTATAAAGATACAGAAAATTACTTACTAATCATTCATTTCCTATGATATAATATTTCACAATTTAATAAAAAATTACATGCTATAAATAAATAGGACTTGTGGGAAAAGAGAGACATTCACTTTTCATTAAACTTTTGCTATGTTCTGAAATTTTCAAAAGATAAACCAGGAATATTTTTTAGTACACAGGTTTAATTTTCCTCAAGTTACAAAAACTTATACAAATCAGGCAAAGATAATAAGAGATCAATGAAAATATGGCAAATGGTATTGATGGGCATTTATAGAAAAGCTGACCAATGACCAATAACCATGAAAAAATTCTAAACTCAAAATCAAAGACATGCAAGTCAAAAATAATAATGATAAATGTCATGTGTGTTCTTAACTTACCAGCTACTTAAAAGGGGGAAAATATTGATGATGCTGGTGCTGATATAGGTTGAAGAAATAGGCAATCTCCTTAAGAGCAGGTAGAACTCTATTTACACAAAATTGTGGCATTCAATTTGCAAATATAAATGAAAATACTAAATATACTTAACCTTTGCCCTAGAAATCTACTGCTAAAATTTTATTCTACGTGTATCTTGCTTTTAAAACCTTTAAAAGGTTTGCAAAGGTGGGACACTTGGGTGGCGCAGTGGGTTAAGTGACCAGCTCTTGGTTTCAGCTCAGGTCATGGTCTCAGGGTCATGGTCTCAAGGTCGTGATCTGAGGGTCATGAGATTGAGCCCTGTGTGGGGCTCCGCACTCAGCGTGGAGCCTGCTTAAGACTTCCTCTCCCTCTGCCCCTCCCCCCCCCGTTCTCTCACAAATAAATAAACAAATCTTAAAAACAGTAAAGAATAAAATGTTTGCAAAGGAACGTATGTGCAAGGATGCCCCTTGTAGCACTGTTTACAAAAGCAAAAACCAAATAGAACTGAAGAACCAAAAGTAGGAGGCCCATAATGTGTCATGATCAATGCAGATGTTAGAATATTCACAACAGGGAGAATGAAAAACCTTTTTCTGTACTGATGGAAAAAGACTAAAAAACATTCAAAAGGAAAAGAGCAAATGCAAAAGAGCAAGATCTCTGTTTTTATCTTTGCTTTCTGGGAGGGAGGAAATCTCAAGATACTGTTAAAAGTTTACATTAAAAAGAACTTATCAGAAAAGAGAGACATCTTGCTTTTCATTTCAAACTTTTTCTAGGTTCTGTAATTTCTAACTTTGTCTAAATATTTCTTATTTAATTTATAATTATGAAAAACAATTATAATTGCGGTTGTTGGGATGAGATTTGAAGTTAATATTTTGCTAGTGATAAATCCTCCCCTCGCTGAGGTATTACAAAAGAGAACCGTAACGACCCATACAAATTCTTTCCCATCGTATTCTACTGCAAATCCACTACCAAATACCATGCACTATACATCTTAATATATAGATATACACATCTATACACTCCAGCACTGGCACAATCTCTATTTATAACAGCACATACCCTCCGTGGTGATTTTCAAGACTGACCACAAATTCCCTGCCCCCATATCTTGCAGTGTGACACAGAAACTCCCCCACAAAGGGGGAGAGCCTGGATCTCCATGCCTGCAGCCGGCGGGGCCCAGAATAGTGTGTGAGCAGAAGGTGACTTGATGCCAGTCCCGAGCTTGCTGTGAGGGTCTCCCTGTCAGTGGTGGGGGACACAGTCAGGCAACCTCCAGCCGTACTTCAAATCTGAGTCAGGTCCCTCCTCCTTGAGACAACCTTCCTCAAGCCCACACGTTTACTCTCTGGGCCCGTTATGGGCTCACTTGTGTTCCCTGAAAATTCCTATGTTGAATTCCGAACCATTCTCCCCCCTCCCCCGCTCAGAGTGACTGCATTCAGAGATATGGTGTTCAGGAGGTAATCAGGGTAAAATGAGGTCACCAGGGCACACCCCAGTGCGATATGATGGGTGTCCTTATAAGAAGAAGAGATCAGTCACACACAGAGGGATGCCCATGTGAGGGCACGAGGAGAAGAAGGCTGTCCACACCCCAAGGTGAAGAGCCTTAGGAGAAACCAATCTTGCTGACACCTTGATCTTGGACTTCTAGCTTCTCCAGAACTGTGAGGAAGCAGACTTCGGTTTTTAAGTCCCACGTCTTCGGTATTGGTTCCCTGTGTACTTCTGACTCCTCCTTTTCCCTGCCATGTTGTAGGCATGCGTGGAATCTCAAATCTTCTCCCTTGATGGGGGAGTCTGGTGGAGACTTCATCCCACCCATCTTTGTTTCTGGAGAACAGAGAAGACCCAACGGCTGGAAAGCTGGAGCCTCCATGCAGATGCCAGCAATTTCCTTCTGTGCCAATATTCACGTATTCACTGCAGTTCCTCACAGTTCTTGGTCCCTCCTGGGCTCTGATGTCTGGCATTTGGGCATCTACAACTCTTCTCTGCATCTCTCTCTCATGCCCAGGTCAGTGGTCGCCATCTGGTGGGCTCTCAACAAGGACTGACAGACTCAACAGGACAACAGAAGCCGGGGACATGATGCTTTCCAAAGCAAGAGGGTGACAGAGCCAGGGATCTTTCCTTCCCTTACAACGGGGTTGAGTAACGAAGTTTGTACGTCCTCGATTGTGTTCAGATAACTGGAGAATCAGACAGACCCAGGAGGCACTTTGGTGATATAGCAGCAGCCTGGGATGACTCCGGCGTGTCTGCAAAATTAGACCTCACGCGAAGCCTAAAACGGGCTAGGACACTGAGGGGAGACTCCAAAAGCCTGGAATTGCTGACTTTGCACTGGTCCGCATCTGTCTGCAGGTCAGGCACACAGGGGATGATGACTATGCTCAAGGCCGCCATCATGCCTCAGCAAGTCGTCAGGGGGCTGGCCCTCTGTCTGGAAGCAAGAAGAGGGCAAGAGCCCCGCCGGCTTTATGAAATGTAAAGTACGTAGCTATCTTTGCTTGGAAATATGTCCCCAGAAAAGCGAAAATGTATTTATTGAAAATATGAAGCCACAGACTGTTACCTATCTGAGTAAAAGTTCTCCAAGATTTAGTCAGGGTAAGAACACGAAAGACTGGTAGACGTGTAGGTTTTTTCGGTCTGAGGTAGTTTCTCACAAAGAATTTTGAAGACCCTTCCACCAGGCAGCCCCAGACCCCACCACATGTGTTTCTGTCCTCACCCGCTCTCATCCCATGTACGCTTGTTAGGAGTCAGCACGCGTTTCTTTCTTCTCGCGTTGAGCATCTCCTTCCCACGTCGGCTACTGTTTTTCCTCTCTTCCTGGCAGTAACACCCCAAGTTTCTGCACATATTCATCCCACGCCCACTGTACCTGTCTTCTCCGGGGAGCCACCTGTCACCTCTAAAGTGTTGTTATTGTCATTTTCTGCTTTCGTGCAAGCCAGCATAAGGTGTTTTATAGAGTAGACAGACCTGTTACTCAACAGTGCAGCATCAGGAGAGACCGAAACCAGGCTCTGAACACCAGTTTTAGCACAGGAAAAATCACTGATACCCTCGAAGACTCAGAGTGATGATTTACTGTATTCTGCTACTCACGAATGCAATGAAGATTGGGAGCTGGAGGCAGACCGTGGGACATTAACATAAATCGAGATTTCTTACGTTGTGTATAGTTGGAAAGTAGCACTCTCCAGAGGAGAAGGTCATAAAGCACTATTACCAGATGTTTTCTTGGCAGACTTTAATTACTCTCCTGCTCACTGTTGTTTTTAATGATACCCATTGGAGACAGCTACTAATTCATGCTTCCTGCTTTGTTATCCCCTGGGATTTCAAGTTTTTCATATGTGTCTGTCCTCTGCATAGGTCTGAATTGTCAAGTGATTACAAAATACCATCAGCAACTCTAACAAACAGGCCAAGGGTTTGGAAGTATAAGTGGGAGTGTAAGTATTTATGTGGAGAGCAAAAGGTAAAGATCGTGACAATGTTAATCCGGGAAGATCACATAGTGCGACAGAATATGGCGCCGTGCCCAGAGCTAAGGGTTCACATTCTTGGCTAAAGGTAAGCACAGTGAGGATTCTACACGTCTGCGCTCAAATTTCCTTCCCATCTGGAAACACTGTCCTTATTAACTGCTGACCACAAAGATTGCTTCTACTGGAAACAGCAAGGGAAAATGAACAGTCTTCATAGACTATTACCAACAAGAAAACACTGCACAGGGGAAAAAAAAAATCTGTGCAGAAAAATAAAAAATTCCCTAATTTCAGTCATGGCTTTTCTCCCAGCATAATAGTAAAACTAAATTGAAAAAAGATGTAAGACTATCAATAAATTTTACTAATTGCAGGCAAAGATGTCACATACAGGTTCCCAAATTTAAAACTCTTTCCTCACATTCTAATCTTTCCTAAACTTTGGCTCTATCCCAGTGTATTTCCAAATTCCCGGGTTTCTGCCAGCCCTTTCAAGGATTATTTTTAAGAGGATTCTGGCCTTTCTGTGGTTAATGATTTAAGGCAGAGCCAAAACTGGAAACTGTCACCAGTTTCCTTTCGGGATTGCACTGAAGTACTTACTGAGTCTCCAAAGAGGGTAGAAAAAAGATCTGAGTGCATTCTTATTAAAATTTTTGAAAAGAAAATTTTGTTTTGTGGAACTGGAGTATGTAAATGCATGTCTCCCCAGAACATGCGGACAGTTTATTTTATTAAGTAAATGAAATACGTCTCCCAAAGTACTGGTGCAATTCTAAAGTATTTAACCAACTTCTCCATTCTTAATAGTATAAGCATCAAGGTAATCCTTTTCTACTCATGCTCAAAATTCAATTTAAGGTGATCTGAATTAGTGAGGATTTACTACATCGATTCACTTCTGATCTCGAAAGAATAAAATGATTTGTTAAAAATAAGAAACTTGGAAGATAAATGTGCTTTAGAAAACTGAGCAAACATCATGTGCTTTTTCTTTTTGTTTTTAAAGGGAGAAGGACCAGCAAGGGTATAAAATTTTAAATCAGAAGCCCACTTATGACCACACACAGAAGCAAAATATTTTTAAAGGGGGTTATTAAGGCATGAATCACTTCTATGAGGACATATCCGACATGCAGAGGCCCATTTGACAGAATATATATGAATTGTCAATCACCTCATTACGCTGCTTGACCTTCCCTCTCCTTGAACTTCACAGCCACAGCCCGCTGGACAAGAAAGGCCGGTGTACCTGAACAGATGTAATCACAGCCTCAGTTCATTCTAAGTAGAGTGATTCTAATCACATTCTCTGCGATTTAGAAACAGAGTTTCTAGTTTAAGACCTCCATCAGAAAGGATGAATACCCGACTTTTGTAGCAACATGGACGGGACTGGAAGAGATGATGCTGAGTGAAATAAGTCAAGCAGAGGGAGTCAATTATCATATGGTTTCACTTATTTGCGGAGCATAACAAATAACACGGAGGACATGGGGAGATGGAGAGGAGAAGGGAGTGGAGGGAAATTGGGGGGGAGCTGAACCATGAGAGACTATGGACTCTGAAAAATAACCTGAGGGTTTTGAAGGGGCGGGGGGGTGGGAGGTTGGGGGAGCCAGGTGGTGGGTATTGTGGAGGGCACGCATTGCATGGAGCACTGGGTGTGGTGCAAAACTATGGATTCTGTTACGCTGAAAAGAAATTTAAAAAAAAAAAAAAAGACATCATAAAGTTGAATGAGGACATTACTTTCCATTTGACCTGAAAAGAATTGTTAAAAATATAAATCACCAAATTACCTAGATCATTCCAGGCTCGTCCGAATATCTAATTTATTTTCTCCTAGACTAAATACTCCATGATTTGCATTGTATACATTAAGTAAAATAATGTGATATTCACTGATACCAGTGCAGGGTGATTTTTTTTTCCAATTTTTTTTTTTTTGCACAGTGGCTATTAGAACCGCAGTAAAAATACAATTATTAACATCACTTATACTGGTGACACCAAGAAAACCAAGGTCCTATCCTCATTTAGAATTTAGAAATCAACTGAAATAGTAGGTCATTTATGAAGGGAACCAGCCTTCAAACACATTTCGAGTCCTAAGTCTGTATGCATTTCCTTTTTTCTTTTTTTATTTAAATTCAGTTAGCCAACATATAGTACATCCTTCGTTTTTGATGTCGTGATCACTGATTCATTAGCTGCGTGCAACACCCAGGGCTCACCCATACGCACTTGAAGGAGCAGTTTCACCTCCCACTCACAGGCGTGGCAGAGCAACATTCCAAACAGAACCCCAGAAAGGCCCGATAAAATTAAAAGAACATAGCACGAACATGTTTTCTTTCCTTCGGCATCTTAAAGGAAAAAAACGATGTGTGCAGGTTAATAAGAACTGATGACAAAAAGCAACTGAAATCTGAACCAAGGGATCTTCCTGCACGAAGATCCTGGGAGCTGAGAACCACAACCATGAAAGGATTTGCTTCGGACAGACCATCTGGATTCACGGCCAAAGCGTGGAGAGGAGAATCGGCACACCTAGGCTTCAGAATGACATTTGAGTTCCTTGAATGTCAGCTTTCCTCAGGGTCTAAAATGGGGAAAATAAAATCTGTTGCTCTTTTACTTTCTAACACATCATTTATAGAAAGATTCTGATCTTAAGACCAACTCCTGCAGTCTAGAGTCTAGGGAAGTATCATGATCGTGCGGAATGTCAACGTGTAGGTTATTCAGAGTTTCCTGCAAAGGAATTCAAAATAAAAAACAAAATTTGGGGGCGCCTGGGTGGCTCAGTGGGTTAAAGCCTCTGCTTTCGGCTCAGGTCATGATCCCAGGGTCCTGGGATCGAGGCCCACATCAGGCTCTCTGCTCCGCGGAGAGCCTGCTTCCTCCTCTCTCTCCCTGCCTGCCTCTCTTGCCTACTTGTGATCTCTGTCTGTCAAATAAGTAAATAAAATCTTTTAAAAAAAAATTTGCCTGTCGCAGCAATTTATGAACCACATTAAGTTCCAGATTCATCCACATCTGCATCCAAAGTGATGCAAATAAACTGAGGATCCTCCAATAAACAACTAATGTACACATTATTTCCTTTGCTTCTGCCCAGTACTGACTATGGTGTGCTAAGCAGTAAAACCAACATACGATTCATAGACTTCCAACTTGACCATTTTATAATCAGCAGATCATAAACCCAGAAAATCTGGATTAAAAACCCAGAAAATTTGATTTCTTGGTGTACAGAGACACCCAGTACAGCACAAAGAGGCTGGCTGACTATGAGGAAAGGTGTTTTTTTTTTTTTTTCTTTACCTTAGGGAAACCAAAAAAAAAAATTTTTTAATTACTGAAATAAAAAAAATAAAATAGGACTTTTTTTCTAAATAGATTTATGACTAAGTTAGCTAACTATAAGCTCTTTTGAAAAAAGAAAGATTTTACAAATGTTAAAATTTACCTTTGTGTTTTAAGAAATCTCACTGACCGAAGTTATCATGCCACTTAGTCATTTTAAGTGTCCCAGAAAAACTGAAAATGTAAATTAATGGTAGAGCATTTTATACTCAAGGGTAAACCACACATATTACCTACCAGAGATAGGACCTATACACAAAGCCCTGCCTGATTCCCTCCAGGCTATGGGGAAAAAAGCAGAGATTTCTTTCCATTCTTCTTTATCTTCCTTTGGTCTTTCTTTTCTAAGTTTTAAGGGGTTCTCCTGGATATCCAAAGTCCTAAGTCTGACTCCCATCCTTCCAGTGTGGTGCCTCTCTTCCCAAACTCTAACTGTCCAACTAGGACCTGACTCCTTTGTTTCACCAAAAAGAAAAGAAAAGAAGGCAAACCCTTAAATTTCTTGAGATCCAAACTTTTAAATTTTTGATAACAGAAGCAAGTTCCAGTAAACAACCAAACTATTTTCTATCAAACTGGTTCTGTGCAAAGGACTGTGCCTTCTTGATGTTTGTGGTTGCTCACCCTTAATGCCTCAGGGACTGAACTCGTTCTCTGGACTTTTCCTCTTCCGCTACACTGAGAAATTCCCAGACCATCATCAGTCTCCATTGCCTGCTACCATCCCTTCCCACCACCTCCCTATCTTTCTGGCTCACGCCAAAATTCAGTGAAGACTTTAATGTCAGGGTCACACTCATTTATTTCTCCCTAACACATTTCCTTCCTGTGTAACTTCAGTGTCACTGGGAAAGCCCGTCTGGTATGCCTGTCTCAAAGTTCTTTCCACTTTTCAGTTCCTTTAAACTCCTTTTCCATTTTACCACAGTGGTTGGTTCCCATGGTCACATCCTGGATCTGGTCATCTCTTGGAAATTCTTCACATCTGCAAATAAGAACTTTGAAATATCACAAACCCAACTCCCTCCTCTTGTCCTCTCTTCCTCCCACCACATGGATGGGTTTTTTGGCTTCAGTCATTTGACTCCTCTTTCCTTTACGTTTGTTAAGCTACCCTGCATCACACAGTGTCTGCACACGGAGCTGCTTCCCTTCATGGTCCTCTGCCTCACGTGTGTGGTGCCATGCTAGACCAGCGGCTGTCTTCTGTGCGTGGAGCTGACCCTGTTGTACAGAATTGCTCAGTCCTCTCTCCTGGCCTGGTATAATCCATCCCACCACTCGTGCTGTGTGACAGAGCAGTCCTTCTACGTCCTGCAGACCACTCCCTCCCACATTTCCTTTGCTGACTCATAACCTTCACCTTGAGTTTTCTCCAAATTAATGAATCTTTAAATCTACCCACACGTCTAATAGCCTACCTGTTTTTCTATCTCTCCGCCTACTTACTCAGCCACTTATTCAAAAATATTTATTAAATTGTATATAGTGTGCTAAATAGTATATTAGATGATGGGGTAAAAAAATCTAACAGGGATGTTTATTCTTGGAGAGCTCATGGAATAACAGAAAAGAAAAACATAAGCAACCTCATGCTTCATGGGTAAACTTTTATTATGTTAATGGAAGAGGACACAGCAGGTAAAGGATGGTTATGTCTCTGTACATTAGAATTATAATTGGTTTTAGCTTATATTTTTTACTTATTTAATTTATTATAAAATTTATCATTTGAAAATGTATTACAATTAAAATAAGAAAAGTGGTATGTGTTGGTCAGGACTCTCCAAAGGAACCAAACCAATAGGATAGATATAAATTTTCTAAGGAAAGAACTCATGGGATTGTGGAGGCTAGCGTGTTCAAAGTCTGCAGGGCAGGCTGGACACTCAGGCAAGATTTTTGTGTTAGTCTTGAGGCAGAATTCCTTCTTCTCCAGGCAACCTTGGTTTTTGCTCTTAAGACTTTCAAACGACTAGATGAGGTCCACCCACATTATCAAGGGCAATTGCCTTTACTTAAATCAGCTGGTTATAGATGCCAATAACATCAACAAAATATCTTCACAGCAACATCTAAACAAGCATTTGTCCAAACAGTTGGGTGCCTAACCTAGCCAAGCTGATGCATAAAATTAACTGTCCCAGGATATTATAGACTGAATTGTGTCCCTCCAAAATTTATTTGTTGGAGCCTTAATCCCCAGTAGGGCTGAATTTAGAGATAGGGTTTAGAAGGAGGTAATAAAGGTTAAATGAGGTCAGAAGGCTTGGATATTAATGTGGTAGGACTGGTGTCCTTATATGAAGAAGAAGAGACACCGAGATCTGAGGACACAGCAAGAGCTGGTCAGGAAATTGGCTTTCCTCAGAAACCATCCTTGTCGCACCTTGCTCTTATACCTACAACCTCCTGAGATGTAAGAAAATAAATTCCTGTGGTCTAAGCCACCTAATCTGCAGTGTTTTGCCATGTCACCCTAGCAACAATAATACATAAGGTATTATTAAAAAAGAAAAAAGAAAGAGAAAGCCACCTACTGAAGACAATGATTGGTACAATACTAATATTCAACTTGGCTATGTATCAGATTACTCAGGGAACTTTCACAAGCATTGTTCCCACGCCCAGACCCTGCAGTTCCCACTCAGTACTGGGGGTGAGGAAGGCGTGCACCTACGTACTGCACTGTTCAGAGCAGCACGCGGCCGAGCAGAGACTCTGCAAAGGGCGTTGTGACATGGGACGCTGTAGTAAGGAAGAAATCTTATTATTTCTATTTGCATGATATCTATTTGTATCTAAAAAGAAAGTGTTTGGGCCTGAATGATATTGAATGTGTGGACTGACATCCGTGCTCCTGTTCAGCCCAATATCAGGTAGTCACTATAACAAGTAAATGGAATGAGGTCCTCACCGTGACAAGTCAACCTCTGACGGGTTAACCCAGGACAGGTTTTTCTGCACTCCTTTGTTCACCCTCAACAAATACTGTTATGGATGCCATACGTGCGGCCAACTTACATAGGGCAAGAAATAGATTTATGGGTATAATCAAATCTCAATGACACAAATCCCCACAAAATAGTCAGCTGGCTTTAAAGGACTCTAGTACAGAAAGTGATTATTGGACATAAGGTTCACAGTGCAAGCATAGGTGTCCAACAGGAATGGGCAGAGTTTCCAGAGTCTTCCTTTAGTCTTCAAAAGAGGAAAAGGCTAATGGTCTAATCGAGTTTGACAAGAGTCAGTCCAAAACCTTCAGAATTGTCAGAAGACTATTAACAGTGAAGATTTATATTCACCCACATTAGTCATCATACTATGCATTGAAATATTAACAAAGGATAATTTGAAGTGGTGGCGACTTTTGGAAAATGTAAGTCTTAATCCACTTTATCTTTAATGTGAGACTTTTCATATCTCTTTTGGGATACATTTCATGATTCATATACTACATTAGCACATTAGTGCACATAGAGTCTACCATATGGTGCTGAGAACTGGAATGGGCCATAAGACTTGAGAAAATGACAGTTGTTGGGGTCCTTGATAATGACAGTTTCCATGGGATTGTTGGGTCGAAGTCTTGCTTGAAATATACTCGGATGAGAATAGAGATGAGAAAGTGAAGACAAGGCTTCTCAGGAAATTTGCTCTCAAGGGTCAGGGTGAAATAGAATAGTAGCTAAAGGGATAATTATGCCATGGGAAGGATGTTTTAAAGGGAGAAAACACAGTATTTTTAAATGCTGATGCAAATGACCCTGTGAAAATTAAAACTTGATTATATAAGATGTAAAGGGAGTAATTTCAAGAGCAAAATTCCAGAACAGATGAGAAAGGGGATGGGGAGTCTGGTACATAGCAGGAGAGCTGGCCTTTGCCAGGACAAGAATCCATCCATTGTCATTGCAGAGACAGCAGAGTTCATGGGTATAGACCGAAGCCACTGGCAGAGCTGGTGGGGGGGGTGTGTGATGAAGTTCTCCTCTGATTGCTTCTCCATGAAACCAGGAGCAAATCTGTCAGGGGATGAGATCTCTGTGTACCAATATCTGCAGCTCTTCACCTAGTGGCCATAAGAAGCTTCGTGGCAAATGATGATCCACATTACGCAACTAGTAAAGTCTATGGTTTTCCCTAAATGTCTTGAATAGCAAGCATTAAACACCACAGACTCTCAATAACAGCTCATCAACTTCTAGTTTCTTGTTATTATGGAATTAGTGTAAGACCCTCAGTCTCCCTTTTATAGACCACTCCACACTGATGTTCTTCATATCTGGGCCTGTAACCACTGCCCACTCTTGTGTCTCCCACCACTCTTGTACCACTGACTCCGGTTTTTCCGTTGCCATGTCCTCCCCTCTGGAGGTTCATTCCCATTTTCAGAAAAATACGGTCTTGCTGGAAATCCCCATAGAATAGACTCAGCCCCAACTGTACGGCTGCATGAAATTGTGTTTGTTCCCCCAAACATAGTGACATGCCTGTCCCAACTGAACTCTCTTTGCCCAAATCTTCAGTGTTCATGTCTTATCAGTGTGTTTCCCACCAGGTGCTTACTTGCTCTGACCAGGAGCGGGTGGGTCAGATTTAAAAAGCGAACATTCCACTCTCCACGAAGATGCTTCCTGCCTTCTGCTGTGAAGTAGCCCTCGGACAGCAGCTCTGGGGTTGGCCAATTCCCATCTTGGCTCCCAGTGTCTTGTTGGCAAGGGCCAGTAGAAGCAGTTCAAAATGATAAGGGAGCACAGAGGGAGGGCTTCTAGAGAGTGCCTTCACCACTCTGAGCCAAGACATGGGACTCAGAGAAGAGTCCTTTGCAAGCTTACAGCCTGCCCATCTGCTCCTTTTTAAGAGACTAAATAAACCCTATTCTCATGCAAGCTTCCCATGTGACTATTCTCTAGGTCCCTCACATTCAGGGCAAACACGAGGAATCCTAATGGTTAAAGCACAGAAAGGGGCAGGGGACTCCAGGTCAAACCTTCATTTAGAATACCTCTCTCTGGTGATTTAGAGGCATTTATTGTGGCAGGAAAAACAAAACAAAATGAAACACCAAGTTACGTAACCGGCCTGCTATCACACAGGACTCTTATTATCACCACCTGAACAACACAACCAGAATGAGAGCTTCATTTCAGAAGTCATTTCTGATTCAGGGAATGGGTCATGGCAAATTTAAGGGTAGGGAACCTGGCAAAGCACAGCCCCACAGAAATTCACAAAGAGGAATATGCATTTGGAAGGTGCATTTGATGGGCTTCTTTTATGCTGTAAGAGATTCTTGGGTCCGGGTAAGAGATGTGGCATGACATCACAATCAAAAGAGCGACGGGGCCCATCCTCCCTCTGCACTGGGTCCATCAGGTTTAGTTTTGCTTCTCTTTGCCTACTCCCTCTCAACTTTATTTCCAGAGAACTCTATCTGGATGGACCTAAAATCACTGAGTTGTCATGGCTTTTTTATTATGCACCTCACAGCCAATTGGTTTCAGGTGAGGAGGGAAGTCATAACCAGCTATAAATATACATAAGTCCTCTTCCAGTTATTAATTTTCTCCTTCACACCTAAGTGCTAGCTAGGCAAGAAATGTAATGGAATGTCCCTCAGCCTGCGAGCCACAGAACTTGTTGATGAGAAGTAGCATCAACTTAGAGAACCTTGAGAGGAGGGCTGGGGCACAAGCTGACACCCCAGTAGGCAAGGAGTTATAACTTATGAGGAACTAAATATTGCAATTTTCCGTGAAGGAAAAGAAGTTTTTCCATTATTCATGCCAACACAGTTAATGATTTCATTTCACATTCAACCAGGGAGGCCTCGCATGGCTAAAAATGGAAGCTGATATCGAATGCCGCAGGTATCGGTTTCATTGGTACCTATAAAGAACGAAGCGCTTCAAACAGAATAATAAAAATAGCACCACATTTGTTCATCATAGGTAAGAAAAATCCAGGCAAGCCAAACTTTGCAGGCTTTTGTTTCTTGGGTAAAATAATTCTACTTGATTAATTCTATGAAAACGCCACCTCAGTTTATAGATTTAAGCCAACCTGCAAGATTCATATTAACTTTATTGATCTTAAACTTCATCTGATCTTGCCCATATTTTATATTTAGTCCCATACCAAAGAGATGTATGTTTTAGGGTATAAGTAAAATTTAGAAGCTGGCAGCACTAAGCCTTCACCACTATTCCCGTTAACATTTTTCTAGCTATATTTTGGATAACATTAAGAATTTGTTCATAGCTTTATTAGGTGGTATACTTCATTCATTTGGTGCTGCCCAAGCCTGCCAATAAATACTTGCCTGTCCAATGTATTTCATTTAGCTGAGGACAAGCACAGATCTATAAATTTTAACTCAGTGTCCCAGGATTCAAAATCTAGCCCAGGGTTCCTGGGAAAAGAGAAACTCAGAATCAGTGCATGACAACAGCAAGAAGGGCAGAAATGCACAAGACCCAAGTGATGTGGAGGCATATAAAGGAATATTTATTCTGAGCCCAGAGAGGAGGTGAGCATGGTGAGCTGGAGGTATTGGGTGGAACTCCAAGTTGAAGAACAGTTGATTTGAGCCGTGACAGAAAGGCTGACCTTGGAGAGGTGGAGAGGAAAATTTGGAGGATGGTTGCCATTAGGTACAGCAAAGAGATTTAGCAAAGTCAGAAATGTAGAAAATGCATAGCAACTTCAGACAGCAGCTTACCGGGGCGAGCTCCATAGAGGAGAGCAGGGGCGATGGAGTCTGGTACTAGAAGCCTTGAATGCCAGATCAAGGAATTCAACATTTATCCTCTAGATAATAGGGAAACCTTAGACATTTTAGGG
Organism: Mellivora capensis; assembly: GCA_004024625.1. NCBI lineage: Eukaryota > Metazoa > Chordata > Mammalia > Carnivora > Mustelidae > Mellivora > Mellivora capensis. The sequence goes on along the minus strand of PISX010006603.1, from coordinate 41,636 downwards.
TCAACTGATAACTTCCTAAAGCATCAATTTAGGAAGGCTAGACTTCCGTTGGCATACACAGTGAGAACAAGAAACCATACCTTGGAAGCTGTTGCGTGAGGGCAAGTGACAGGTGACAATGCCTGCAGTGAAATGGTACGGGAAGGAACAGACAGGTGGAAGAAGACTGGAAGACTGAGGACAGGGTACACGGAGTGAGACAGAAAAGGCAAACATAACAGAGCTCTAACCTGAAGGGGCTTAAAAAATGCTAAGCATCAGATATTAGGGAAAGAGATGAGAGTGTCTTGGAAAGAACATGCGTGCTAACTCGATCCCGCTGAGGTCGGAAGGAGGGTACACCAGCTAACCGCAGATGCTCAGGAGGAAGGTTGAGACGTGGACACGAGCTGGGAATGGGAGTCTGGCTGGAAAGGGGTTTGCGAGTGGCCCGCGTGGTGTCAAGCACTGGGAGGGAGAGAAGAGGAGAAAATGGGGCGGGTGGATTCTGTGTGGGGCGGTAAGACGAACATGATTATTAGCCACAGGAAGGAGCAAACGGAAAGCTGGATTCTAAAAGCAGCCGATCAGTTCTGAAGGACCAACTTCTGTTCAAATCCCAATGGTTTCAGAGTTTGGGGTTAATCTAAATTGTAGGTCTAAAATTGAAATTAATCGTTTTCTTTAATTTTATAAAAGAGTGCAGAAAATTAGTAAAAACAGATGGGAAAATAAGCTATTGCCAAGAATTTTTACATTATTAATTCAAAAATAATTTAAAACATTAAGAAATCATTGTTATGCTCTTCTCAGAACTTCGGTTAATCTGGACTCTAGGTCTGGCTCCTTAACCTGCTACATAAATGTCTGTTGCATTGCTGGGGATGGATGGTAGATGGATGATGGACAGACGGGTATCGGGGTGGTATTAGTTCTTGTGGTATACTAGTAACACCAGGGTTTGTAAATAATTGCTTATATCCAAGAGAAGTTTATTGTCAATGAAAGAGGTAAATTTAACAAGCCTGAGATAATGCGCACCGTGGGGATGCTTCCTACTAAACCTTTGGAGAGAGGTTCAACCGCATGACAGTGGGAGAGTTGCCATCTAAACCAGGAGGTGGAAGACTAGGGTCCTAGGCTCATTTCCATTCTACAAAACATCTGTGGTACTTAGTGCATGTCTTGGGCTATCCGTGGCTTCAGCCATGAGTCATGGTAATTATGCCTTCCTTTGCCAGAGGCAAAATATTCCTTAGAGTCATTTTGTTGCCTAAGGCCTCTGATACAGATTAATAAGAAGTGACAGGTCTCACAGTTCAAACATGGTGGGAAGATCCCACACAACAAGGCACCGTTTTCCTGAGTCCCTGCCACAGGAGAATGAAGGGGTAAAAAGGTCATGAAACCACAAAGACAAAACAAGGAGAACGGGAGACAATGGTGAATGAAATCAAGTTTTGGGAGCTAGAGACCAGATGTACCCATGAGTGGTAACTCTTTTAGCAGAATGGGAAAAGTATAAAATAAGGGCCTACGGTGGGAGATCCCAGGAGGAACGTGGTATCCTGTCACAAATGAAGAAGGTCCAGGAACACAGCGACCATCTATGGAGGAATGCCTGATACCAGTGTGGGACAAGCAGAGTCCCCATCTCTATCCCAGCCAAATGCTGGCATTTTCTTTTTGGAGAGATTGGGCCACAGAGACTCTATTCTTAGGGCACCTGGCTCAGCCAAGGACAGGTTGCCTTCCTGAAGGTGAGTGAAAGTCTAGAATAGTGCTCTCCAAATGAACTCTCTGAAATGATGAGAACGTTCTATGTATAAGCTGCTGAATGACTCACGAGCTACTCTGGCTCTTGAACACTTGGGATGTGGCTAGTGCAAGCAAAAAAGTGAGATTTTCATGTTAATTCAGTTTAAGCCATTTAAATTCAAACAGCTCCATGTTGCCCAATGTAGAATAGCAGAGGTCTAGAAACTGCAGGTGGTTGTCCCTTTGCCCTTATCCCCACCCAGAATCTAGGGTAACTGCAGCCAGCTTAGGGCACAGGTGGGAGAGGATGGCAGATTTCTCCTGGGAAAACTGAGATGCCCAAGAAGAAAGACCTACACACAGATGCATCGGTGGGTTCTCTAGGAGAACAATGTGGTCTCCATCAAAATCACCTGCAGGACAGCCCCCTCCAGGGAGGTGCTCACTTGCATGGTACGTTGAATTGGGGTTTTTATCAACTCTCTTTCAAATAAAAATGGGCAACCAAGCATTGTCAGTCATTTGAAGAAGACCTCTAACATGCATCCATGAAAGGATAGGAAGCTGTGGGGGCAAGTGTGATGGATATCAGGGAGCAGCCACCACAAAGCCCCGGGGAAATTAAACCATAGAGAGAGAACAATTCAATCAGGGAGTGAAGAGGGAAGGAAGGTGGGGAAGTCTGATGAAGGCTGAGGTCAACAATAAGAACAGACAGTCCATGGCAAGAAGCCAACTCCAGGCAGTGAAGGAGACTCTGAGCTGTTAGGTTTCCTTGAAATTCATGGGTATCTCAAGGGCTGCTTATCCTCTCTTAGCTATATTATTGCTCAGGCATAGTGGAGAAGACCAGCAGATTCATGGCAAATTCTTCCCCACCACGGAGCTGAGAAACAGTAGCTGACATCTGGATTTTTTTTTTTTTTTTAAGTAGGCTCCATGACCAGTACAGAGTCCAAGGCAGGGCTTGAACTCAGGACTCTGAGATCAAGACATGAGCTGAGATCAAGAGTTGGACTCTTAACTGACTAAGCCACCCAGGAGGCCCTGACATCTGCATTTTACTTAGAATGTAGACTAATTCAGCCTAGGAGCCCAAGCCCTCCAGAGCCCCTGGGAATGGCTCCCCTCCCACCTCCCCTATCCCCACACCCCCAGTGTGAAGTGATAGAGGTCAGGTCCTATGGCCTGACAGCCTCCCTGTTCCATGATGGTCCTGAGTGGCTTGGGTTTCACAAGCAGCCTCATGAAAAAGGCACATGACAATGAAAAACGTCCACTTTAGAGCAGCTTCGAATAAACATTTATTTAGAACAAGGAGATAATGAGCAATTATTTTCATTTCTAGAACATCACAGATGTTGTTCATTAGGGTTTGTCAATCAGAAACAATTCTTTCATGCATGCGAGTTCATTGTCAAGAATTCCCAGGGACTCATTTGAATAAAGTTGAAGGGCTTCTTCATAACACAAGTCTAAAATCTAAGGGAGCCATTGAGGGGGAAATGCAGAGGCTAGGGTGTCAACACACAGAGACCTGAGTTAAAGCAATGCTAGCAGAAGAGCAAGGCCCTGAATTCCGAATCGGGGGCTCAATCACGGAGGTGGCTCCATGCTGGGTGCGGAGTCTGCTTGAGATTCTCTCTCGCTCTCCCTCTGCCCTTCCCCCTGCTGTCTCTCTCTCTCTTTCTCTCTTCTCTCTCTCTAAAATGAATAAATCAATCTTAAACGAAATAATAATAAAAGATGGGAAACACCTGAGTTGTCAGTGCTGGTGGAGCTTAGAAGAGGAGGGAGGTCAGAGCTGCTTGCTGCACAGCCCACATGCGAGTTGGCGGGGGTGCAAGTCCGCCTCTCCACCCTCCCTCTCCCCCGCCTCTCCCCGGGGTGGGATTGGTCATCGAAGCTGATTCTGCCATGTCTGTGCTTTGAGTTAAGGGCTTTAGACATTCCAGATGAAGATAAATTTAAGACCAGCTCAAAGATCCCTGTCAGCTGAGAGTTCCGAAAAATATTTTGCTTTACTTTTGGACCGAAGGTCACTGCAAGAAATAAAATACAGAAATACATGAAAATTAGTCTATTAACAAAATATCTAGGTCTTAATCTATGGCCAGGGTTGAAGCAGCTCTCCCTTCACCCCTGAAGCAGCAGAGAGTTCAGAATGGCACTGGGCCCCATCTGCCTGGCCAACCAGCACAGGGTGTCCGCACGCACAGCACGGAGCCAATGACCTGACCGAGGGGGAGGATAGGTCAGGAAATAGATTTTTCAGCATTTTTTCAGCTGTGTGCCCTAGGCAAGTCACCTCTCCACACAAGGGCTCGGCTTCCTCATCTCGGAACTGCAGGCAATGGCATGTGAAGCATTTAGCATTTACCTTGCAGGGCTGTTGTGAGGGCAGAGGCGAAGCACAGTGCTGGAGGAGGCCATCGAGGGGACGTGACCGCTGGTCCTGGGCACCTGGTGGCTCCTCACCCCCTCCTCGGCCCTTGGAATGTGCATTCTGGCCGCTGGTCCCCTTCCAGCAGCCGTCTCAAGGATGCGGCCTTGAGCTCATTGCGGGACCGTCTGGCCTATACATGCGACTGCGCTCCGTTAGGTGCCGCGACGCCCTCCGGGGTCCTGGCCGGGGGGCCGGCAGGTGTGCGCGCCCCGCTGCTCCAGACCGGCCTCTGGGCCGTTTCCCTGGCTTAGGAAACCTGCGCGTGCCCGTGGCCGCGGCTCCCTCTTCCCTCAGCCTCTCCTTGTGAGCCGTGCATAGGAGCTGTTGCGAACCGACAGCAAGATGGGAGAGGTGAGCGGAGCGGGGAGGAGGTCCAGGAGCTGCGTTTGGGCCCTGAAGCCCGCCGCACCGCGTCCCGCGCCGGCTCTGCCGCTGGCCGCCTTCACCCCTTCGCCTCCGAGCTTTGCCAAGCCATTTCCCCTGGTGCGCAAGGATAACGCCGGTCGCCCTAGACGTGCGGTAGGCTTGTGCATGGCTGCACCACGTTCAAGAGCTTCTCACACAGTAAGAAATTCAGTGATTGCTGGCTCTACAAGAAGAAACCTACAGAATAAGAAAGGCCCCTAAGGAAAAGGTTTTGAAATGTAAAATCTTCTCCTTTGCTTCCCCTTCTCCAGAGTGGATGGTGAAGGGACCAGGAGATATTCAGCTCTCCCCCAATCAGTATAAATTTTGCTAAGCAAAGTAGGATTTTGCCAGGGACAAAATGTGTTGCTAGTAGAATGAGGGTTTGGTGTTTTTGGAAGCAATCAGTATGATAGCCATGCTTTCAGCCTTTAACCCCTTGGGCAATTTCTGTAATGATTCTGTTCATACTAACAGACTTAGCTTTGCATTTCTGTATCAGACCTTACAGCACATTTCAATAGTATCCACACTGCCAATTTGAAAAGCTCATCATCTAAAGGCATATTTACTATTTTTCCAAAGCTAATCATTAAGCAGTTGTAATGATCCAATACAAACATTAAATTATTAAAATACTGACATAAGAAGATTTCTCACTAATGGCTTTGGTAAAAACTTACTTGTTTGCTGTATAGATTTCATAGCTATTTTAAAACCATCTGTTTCTATACAGCTCTCATTTCCTATTCCATTATTAAGAGAGACAACCCAAAGACGAGGGTAGTCAGAGGGCAGTCAGAGGGCAGACAGAGGGCAGTCAGAGGGCAGACAGAGGGCAGACAGAGGGCCTTTCACAGCTCTTCAGGGTCAGATGTTCTCTTACAGGTGCCTGACCCTCGGAAGCCGTAACACTGGGTGAGCACAAAAGCACTCCACACAAATGGACGCGGTACCTCCAAGATCAGGCCCTGCCGGCATGGCTAAGGCACATGGAGGAGGGGCCCAGATGTCCATGGTCCCCTTCTTGCTACTCTGCCTTCTCTCTCACTGGGCAGTGAGAGATGATGACCCAGAGAGAAGTGAGCTTCCCAAGGGCCACAATGCTGGGTCAGGTTTCCTGACTCCCAGCCCAGTGCTCCTCTACTGCTCCATTCCACCGGGAATCCCGCGAGCACAATAATGTGGAATGGGCTGGACTTGAACTATGGTAAGACCACCGGAAGCATTCATGAACACAGCACTTCACTGTAGTTCTGCCAGGCAGAAGGCTGAATTCTCTTGGATTTTGAATTTTGATGTTTGGCAGGGCTTCGAGTTATGAATGGCTTTCAATTATTCTCTTGTATACAATAAATATTCAAAATAAATTTCCACACATCACTTCTTGTGCTTTTGAAATAAATATCTGTCAACGACTTGATTCTACAGAAGTTATTGTGGGATAACAGAAATACACAGTAATTATCCCAACACCACTGCTTGTCACTAGACACTGATGGCAAGTTTGATGCCATCAACAAGAGCAGAAAAACGCATGTCTGCAGTTAAACATTGGTATGTCAAGTACCCACCATCCTTGTCAATTACATACTCCCAGATAGCCAACTAAAGATTTATTTACAACCCATTTTTCTAGGCATTGATTATATTTTAGCCATTCTAGTGTTGGAATATTTAGTCTCGAGATGAAGAAAGACACATTTGGTTGTGTTTATTTTCTGGAAACACATCAGAATATATTCTTCAGAAAAATAAATTTTTGTGAATAAGCATATTTACAAAGCCATAGTTATGTGTAGACTCTTTTTGAAAATTTTTTAAAGAGTATTTATTTATTTGAGAGAGAGAGCACAGAAGGAGAGGGAGAGGGACAAGCAGACTCCCCGCTGAGCAGAGAGCCAGACATAAGGCTCAAACCCAGGACCCTGAGGTCATGACCTAAGCCAAAGGCAGCCACTTAACCGACTGAGCCACCCAGGTGCCCCGGTATGTATAGACTCTTTAAACAAAGGATCACAGCATGGTTACTATGAATGCTGCTAAAAGACTAGATCTTAAAAGTTTTCACCACCAGAAAAACAAATTATAATTATGTATGGTGATGGATGTTAACTTGACATTGTGGTGATCATTTCACAATATATACATACATTGAATTATTATATTGTACACTTGAAACTAATGTAATGTTATATGTCATTTATATCTCAATAAAATTGTAGTGTGCTTTATTAAAAAAATAAAAGTAAATAAATGAAGGATCAGAAGTGATCATGGCATACCTCCCCATTAAGTTCAAATCCAATAGGCTAACTGCCTGAATAGTTAACGTTTGAGAAGTACATAAGGAGATGCTAAAATAATGCTACCTGAGTTGGTTCGGATTACTGTAACAAAAGCAATATAAGCTGGGTGGCCTGTAAACAACAAACACTTATTTCTCTGGAGGCCAGGAAGTCTACAACACTGGCTGATTTGTGCCTGGTGAAAGTCCACTTCCTCATGCATAGACAGTGTCACCTCGCTGTGTCCTCATGGGGGAAGGGAATAGGAAGCTCTCTAGAGCCTCTTTATAAGGACGGGAGTCCTATTCGCGGGGGCTCTGCCCTTATGACTTAGTTCCCTTCCAAACACCCCACCTCCCAATACCATCACCTTGAAGGTTAGGATTCCAACATATAAATTTAGGGGTTATGGGAACATAAATATTCAGTCAATTGTGAATCCTTTTGGTTAAAAATAAGCAAAGGACATTTATACCATACAAAAGAAGATGATCCCTTTTATATTTTTTAATTTTTATTTATTTTTTAAATTTGTTTTCAGTGTTCCAGAATTCATTGTCTATGCACCACACCCAGTGCTCCATGCAATCCGTGCCCTCCTTAATACCCACCACCAGGCCCTCCCAACCTCCCGACCCCCTCCACTCCAAAACCCTCAGTTTGTTTCTCAGAGTCCACCATCTCTCATGGTTTGTCTCCCCCTCCAATTTCCCTCAACTCCCTTCTCCTCTTTTATATAATAAATTCAGTCTTGCTTCAAATAACATGATATATTGAGTCAATAATCAGCATGATGACATTAACTTTATTTTATTTTTAAACCAATTTATTGAGGCATGATTGACCTTAAAAAACTGTATACATTAAATGTATACAACTTGTGAAGTTTAGAGATAAATATATCACCACAATCAATACCATCAACCTATCCATCACCTCTAAAAGTTAGCTCTTAATTGATTGATTGATAAGAACATTAACCCCAAACTTAAAAAGGTGGTCAACATAACTAACCATCAAGGAAAGGCAAATTAAAACCACAGTAAGATATCACTTCTTGGGGGCGCCTGGGTGACTCAGTGGGTTAAGCCTCTGCCTTCGGCTCAGGTCATGATCTCGGGGTCCTGGGATCGAGCCCTGCATCGGGCTCTCTGCTCAGCGGGGAGACTGCTTTCCCCCTCTCTCTGCCTGCTTGTGATCTCTCTTTCTCGTTCCATTAAAAAAAAAAGATATCACTTCATGTCTGTCAGGATGGCTATTATTAAAACCAAAGGGGTGCCTCACTGGGTTGGTTGGAAGAGTGTGCAACTCTTCATCTTGGGATTGTAGGTTTGAGCCCCATGTTGGGTGTAGAGATTGCATGAAAATAAAACCTTTAAAACAGAGGGCATCTGGGTGGCTCAGATGGTTAGGCATCTGCCTTTGGCTCTGCTCATGATCCTGGAGTGATAGAGTCCTGCATTGGGTTCCCTGCTTAGTGAGGAGCCTGCTTCTCCCTCTGCCTCTGCTTCTCTCTCTCTCTCTCTGTGTCTCTCATGAATAAATAAATAAAATCTTTAAGAAAATAAAAATTAAAAAAATTAAAAAACAGGGCATGTGGATGGCTCAGTTGGTTGTTTCCCTTGGCTCAGGTCATGATCTCAGAGTCCCGGGATTAAGCTCCACATTGGGCTCCTTGCTCAGCAGGGAGTCTGCTTCTCCCTCTCCCTCTGCCTGCCACCCACCCTGCTGTGCTCTCTCTCTGTCTCTGTCAAATAAATAAAATTTTTAAGAAAAAAAATTAAAAGATAAAAAATAAAAACACAAGTGCTGACAAGGACATGGAGAAAAGGGAATCTTTGTGCACTGTTGCTAGGATTATAGATTGGTATAGACACTATGAAATACAGTAAAAAAGATCTTCAGAAAAATCACATGAAACAACCATATGTTAGAGCTATTCCTCTACTGGGTAAATGTCCTAAGGAGTTGAATTCAGAATCATTCTCTCTCTCTCTCTCTCTCTCTCTCTCTTTGGATCTCTCCCTTTGAGAGAGAGAGAGCCCATGCAAGAGAACTGGGGAGAGGCAGAGGAGAGGGAGAGAATCTTGGAAGCAGGCTCCATACCCAGGACAGAGCCCAACATGGAGCTTGATCTCATGACCCTGAGATCATGACCTGAGCCAAAATCAAGGGTCAGACACTCAACTGACTGAGCCACCAGGCACCCCTGAAATCAGAATCTTGAAGAGATGTTTGCTTGGCTGTGTTCATTGCAGCATTATTCATAGTAACAAAGACATGGAAGCATGCTAATTGTCCACCGATGGATGAACGGATAAAATATGATGTGTACATACATGGAGTGTTATTCAGCCTTTAATAAAAAGGAAATGCTGTCATTTGTGACACCATGGATAAACCTGGGCACCATTATGCTAAGTGAGGTAAGCCAGACTCAAAAGGACAAATACTGCATGATCTCACATAGATGGGAATGTACAACAATCAAACTCACAGAAGCAGAGAGTAGACTGGTGGTTACCAGGTGCTGGGGGGTGGGGCATGAGGGTATGGGTCAAAGGGCACATGGTTTCAGTTCTGAAAAAGGGACAAGTCCCAAAGACCTACTGTACATCACAGTGCCTACATTAATAGTATCAGACCATGTGCATAAAAACGTGCTAAGAAGGCAAACACTGCTTGTGTTTGTAGCTAAAAGTTACAAGAATTATACAAACTAAAGTCTATTTCAATCTTTTTGTCTGTAGTGATTTGGATCCATACTCTCAAAGGAAAACTGCCTTTAAAATTTCTGACCTACTATCAGCGATAAACTGTTGTGACAGTACAGTGAAAAAAAATCCCATGGCAACAAAAATAACAAAATACCCAGGAACCAGCTTAATAAGATGTGTTATGAACAAGATATGTTACTTTTATGAAGAAAACCAGGAAAATATTCTTATAGGAAAATAAAAATGACTTGAAAATACAAAATCTGTTGACAGAAAGACTGACTACAGTTATTTATAAATTTCTCAAAATTAAATCAAAATCTCAACAGTATATTTTCATAATCTTCCAAATAGACTCAAAGTACTTTTAGAAAAAATAAACAGAGGTAGATTATCAAGAAGACACTGTAAGATTAATGAAGGAAGCTTTCTCTAAAAATATTAAACTAAATCATTAAATAAAGCAAAAAAAAAAACAACCAGTAAAACATAAAGAGAGGTAATTTAAGAATGATGGCTATCTGGGTAATTTGGATTTATATTTTTACAGTCTCTGTGATTTCTAGGGTGGCCATGAAATTCTTCCCCATTTAGACACAACACAAGATTCATGAGCAGCAGGAGTCACCATCAGCTTCTCTCCCCTCCCTCACTTGTATCCATTTCAGAGGTGTGGGTGCATGATGTAATTTACTTCCACAGCATGTTGATTTTCTGTTTCTCTACTGATCTTGTCCGTCACCTTATAAACATCTTTTTATCACAAAAAAATCCTCCCTTGACCCTCACCCCACCCCCAGTCCCCTTCTCCTCCAAAGCACCTCTCTCTGAAAGGAGGTTTATGGGAGTTGCCTCCCACACACGAGTCTTCCTTGCCCACCACTTGGCTACATGGCACTTACACTGCACGTGGAGAAGTCACCCCTGAGCCCATGTTACAAATCCAATGGTCACATCTCTGTCTTCATTTCACTGCACCTGCTAGAGGCATTGGTCCCAGTGGGGCACTTCACCTTTCTTGAAGCATTTTCCACCCTGGTTTCTGTTCTATTTTATCATTGTATTATATAACTCATTATATCATAATTATCTCATTTCTTAGTACTTCCCCATCTTGCTATGAGCTTGAGAGCAGACCATGAATTACTGACTCATTAGCTTTACTTTTAAATGTGAAGCTATTATAAATAATTAGTATTTCTGAAAAGTCTGTCCCAGATTTATGGTGGCATTAGAGGACATGGGAAGATTTTATAACATAACACTGGTCACCATGATCCGCATGGTAAGTGGGAGACAGCATTCATGTGAATGAAATATTTGGCAAATACCATGCCATGGTGTATAGCGGACATTTAAGTTGAGTGGTATATTAGTCAGGGTTATGTTTATATATATTTACAAATCTTTCTCAACTTATGACAGGGTTACATCCCAGTAAACCCACTATAAGTTGAAAATATCATAAGTCAAAAATACACCTAACCTACCAAGCATCATAGCTTAGCCCAACCTCCTTTCAACGTGCTCAAAACATTTACTTTAGACTACAACTGGGCAGAATCATCCAACACAAAACCTATTTTATATAAAATGTTTATCATTTCATGCAATTTATCAAATGCTATACCGAAAGTGAAAAACAGATTGTTGTGTGGGTATAGAATGGTTGTCAATGTCTCATGATCACACGGCTAACAGAGCCAGGGCTCCCTGCCACTGAGAGGGTCATGAGTAACATGAGAGAGAATCATACCACCAGCTCAGGAAAAGATAAAAATTTAAACATCAAAGTATGTTTTCTACTGGATGCATATCACCCTTGCACCATCATAAAGTTTGGAAAATCGTAATGCAAACCATGGTAAGCTGAGGACTGTCTATACGTGTATTTATATACACAGACATATGCTGTATACATCTATTTATACACATATACATCTACATGTATGTATATATGCACACATATACATATATACATAGAACATATATACACATATATCCACATATATCTTTGTGTGTATACAAAATAAATTTTTCGTAAGAATTGGCTCACTCGGGTATGGAGGCCAAGAAGTCCCTCAAACTTCCATATGAAGAAGCAGGAAAGCCAATGCTATTACCAATCTAAGTTCAAAGGCCTGAGAACCAGGGACGCTTACAATGTAACTCCCAGTCTGAAACCAAAGGCCTAGGGACTAGGCAGCCACTGGGCTCCAAAGGCCCAGAAAAGCCATGTATGGCAAGACCCATGTTGGTCAGCTCACCTCACACCCACTGAGAAACTCGAGTCTCTTGAAAGATGAACAGATATGTAGTCATAGGGTTAGTAAAGCAGTCCATGGGTCAGAAGGCAAATGAGTCAAAGAAATAGCTTCACCATCTGTAGTTCTATTAGTTCCATTCTATTTGCTCCAATGGAAACCTTGGTGGATGTTTGACAAGGAAAAGCCAGTCTGTTAAACGGCACCTGCGCCATGTGGTTTCGGCTGCCGGATCACAGCCAGCACAGAGACCCTTATTGGGGTGACGGCGTAGCCTGAGTCTGGCATAGCTGGGAAGACCCACCGATGTCCTGTGGGGGATTAGTCACCTCATCCAGGTCGAGCTGTCAGCAGGAAAGTGAGACTATTAGGTACAATAGTTTGTTGGCAAGTGCGTTAAACATGAATCAAAGAATAAATTACCTCCATAAATCACTTCACTGAGCAGAACTCAGAGCCTGTGCCCAGTGTTTGATAAAACCAATAAATGACAAGCACGACAACACAACCATTTTTTTCCAGAACATTCACACATTTAATTTAAAGAAGTTCTAACTCCTGGCCAAAAGAAAAAGTGTGCCATGTTTTTTAACTAAGTGGCTCCTGGGCTCCCCTCCTCCCATGGACACACTGAAGATAGAGCCACACAAAGAGCAGTTTCCTCTGAAAGAAATCAGAAACTAGCTGGAGGACCCTTATCCATCAGTGGAATGAGAAACCCACATGGAAACGGGTAGGAGAGGCAGACACTGTCCATGTAAACCTTACCCCTGGCTCAGCACCACATGATCGGGAAGGAGCTCCCAGCCCCAGCTTCTGCCTGAGGAGCAGATGTAATAAAAATGGGTTGCTTGTTTTATTTCGCGTATCCCCCAGTTAGCTAAAAGCACCAGTGTGGATGCAAGCTCAATCAAGCTCATTAAACTCTGTCTTTCTGAATTTCAGTTATAAAGAAAAATTAGTCTATGCTTCTTACCCAACTGAATAAAATTGTACACAGAGGGAAAGCAACACCAAAAATTAAGGGAAAAAGGTCATCGCATTAATGCAGTTCAAAGGCAGAGGCTGATGCATGTTTCCCAGACCTGTCAGTAGTGTTGCTCCATACCAGAGATCCCCCATGGCTGGCCCGGCCGTGAGCCATTGTCTGAGCACACTGAGGAGCGTAATATCCAAAATGAAGAGCGGAGGAGCCTGTGTAAATGAGCATTTTATCTGCAGACAAGAGTCAACTCAAAAATATCACATTACTTGAGTATTTGGGGACAGGAAGATAATTCTAGCTCATTCGCACTTGGCATACCCACATCATATAATGCCTGCTCATCAGAAAGCTGAAAATGTCGGTGAAGAAGGGACAACAAGAAGGGAACCCAGGATTAAAAGGTGGTGTCAAACTCTTTCTCACTTAGAGCAGATGAGGAATTTTTAAAGGGAACTGTAATTTAACAATGAGAAAGAGATGTCCTTGTTTTCATCAGAAATCTAATTTCCGGGACTATATTTTCAACATGTGAGGAAAGTATGTGAAAACGTAGCAAAACTGAAGCTGTTTTAAGTTAAAATATGCAGACTGAAATCCTTTCAGCTTTATGCTCATTGGAGAGGTGTGCCCACACGCACACAGGTGCACGTCCAGCACACTCTATTGGGATTTTGTCCATGTTTATGAAGATAAGTGACAAGTAATACCACAGACTACTCTGACGAATTACAAAATATTTTTGACCACCACTGACTCCAGACCAATGAAAATGGAATGCAGAACTGAATAATCCTTACAGGTGATTGGTCTCGGGAAGGACAGAAACAATCAGAAATGACATTGTTGGCTTGGACAGACAGAAAGTTTTGTTTTCTGAATTCTTACCAAATTACTGATGCTCTATTTTTCACTGATAAGTGCTCTGGGGGTTTCAAGTAGACACAGCCTCATGACCACAGAGGAGAAATGTTCATTTTAATTAGGAAAGCCTTTTTCAGCCTAGAGAGGGAGTTTTTCCAATAGAATGGGTGGGAATCCATCTTCCCCTGTCCCTCCCACTGATCCTGCTAATGAACTGAGCCTCATTAGAACGAAGACGAAAATCATCCTAAGCTAGCAGCTAAAATTCTATCAATTAAAACAAAATGGAGACCATAATCCACATAACAGCTCCCAAGGATTTGCTTCATTTCTTTTCCTTTAAAAAAAAATGGTAAGAACACTTACATAAGATTTGTCCTCTGAATGAATTTTTAAGTGTGCGATACATATATTGTTAATTATAGCCACAATGTTGTATAGCCAATCTCTAGAATGTACTCATCTGGTATAATAGAAAATGTGGGTTTATCATTTTCATTTTTTTTTAAGTTTTTATTTAAATTTCAGTTAGTTCACATACAGTGTAATATGAGCTTCAGGTGTACAATATGGTGACGGAGCACTTCCACACGACACCCCGTGCTCATCGTGACAGGGGCACTCCCTCACCCCCATCACTTGTTTCCCCCGTCCCCTCCCCTCTGGTGATCATCTGTATGTCCTCTAGAGTGAAGAGTCTGTTTCTTGGTTTGCCTCTCTCTCTATCTTTCCCTTTGTTCATTTGTTTTTTTCTTCAAGTCCACATATAAGCGAAGTCAGTGACATTGTTCAATTATCATTTGTTAATTAGAACTACTGGGCATTGTATGGTGAGCCATGGTTCAACAAAAGGACACAGAGAAATTGGAAAAAAAACAATTATGCATGCAAAAGGTGATGAGGGTCAATGCCTGTGAAGGATCAAGGGAAGCAGGGATGAGCATGGAGAGCCTTCAGGTCAGGATGAAAGTCTGTTTCTGGTAAAAGGACAGAGAACAGGAAGGCGTGGGCAACAGAAGTCTCAGAGTGCGGGGAGTGCTGAAAAAGCCTTGCCCACACGATGCAGAGTGCCTGGACCAACAGTGCCTCCGAGAGGAATCTGCCCTAGGGAGGGGGGGCTAGCTTCTGGTATGCCCACCACGCTCAGCCGTTGACTAGATGCAGCCCCAGGGGAGTGTGGCTGGCTCGACCCACAGGCATGGCAGCTGGAGGCTGTCATCAATCAGCCATGCCCTTGAAGAAGGTTCCTTCAAGAGGAGATCCTTGTGGGACTTCACAATGGCTCTTCCCTCTTCTCTCTCCTTAATTCAGAGCCTCTGCTGTGAGAAGCATCTGTTATTTTTGAAGCTAGCCTTAATTTCCCTACCTTCTGGCCACAGCACCCAGATTTTCCTTGGGGAAACCACACCACATTGTAGTCTGTGGTTTAGGTGAAGCTGACTTTCTGCTCCCCCTGTTCTCCCTGCACGTGTGGTCATACGACCCTACTCAATCAGAACATGGTCTGTCCCCACCACAAGGGACTAATGAAAAGATGGACACAGCATTCAGAGCCTTTTAAATCATCCCAGGGCTTTTTCTGGGAAAGTTGAAAGCAGAGACTGTATCTTTCTCCTGGGCTTGCCAAGAAAATTCAAATGAGACTAGAGCCTTCGGAAGTGGTCTTGACATCACAAAGCAAAGTCTGCTAGAGAATGAAGCCGACAAAGAGAAAAAGGAAAGACAAGGAATGGGGGAAACAAAATTAAGTATTATAATTTCTGTTGAGCCTCTTGGTCCATTCATGCTTGAAGGCGGAGTTTTATCCCTAGGCTCTTCAGATAATGAGCTGATGGATTTCCTTTTCTGTTTAAGTTACTTGCCGCCATGAGTTCTGGTTGATATATTTCGTTTTCACTAATAGCTTTGGTGGACCATAGCCCACATTCTGATCCTTTTGTAGCAGGTTGAGAATATGATTTCAGGCACTCTAGAAAAATTATACTAGAATAAATTTGTATTGCCTATGAAATTGATGATAAGAAATTCTACTTAATGACATTAATGACATCATCCATATGAGCTAGGATCCACATAACATACCAGTTAATGTAACCAAGAATTTAATCATTAAATGGGTATAAAGATCTCTTAAGAAAGTAGCTAAATGGGTCAAAACAGACCACTATGGTTCCACGAGGATAGGCACTGAAGGAAGGTGCTATCATACCAGGGCTGTGGGGAAAATTGGAATAATTAAAAGTTGGAAGCTTGGAGAGAGGACTCTGCAGAATTGAAACTCAGATCTCCGATGAGGGTGTCTCTGAGCCGGAGGAGGGGCTTCATGGCCTGGGATCTTGGCATCGGAGGAGGGGCATTGCTGGCTAGTGCTGGCATCCCTGGGAAGGTGCCATAAATTTCATCCAGCCAGTGCTGAGAGAAACCTACAAAATGGACTCCACTCTTTCTACAGGAAGGAGGTGTCACTGCCAGAGTATAGGTGCCTGGTGAGTTCAAAGTCACAGGAACAAGACAGACAAGAGGTCCGGTCTCCTTCGTCTGGTCTCCAGTAGTTCCCTACACCCTGCAGGCAAAACCTAGCAGTGATCCAGCCGGCCAAGGACTAGCACGGTTTGCAGAGACGTGGCACAGAAGGGCGAGCTGGGAACTGAGAATCATTGACTTAAGTCAGCACAGGGTGAGACCGCCCAGTGAGCACAGCAACACTGGCCAGAGCTCGGGGTGCCTGGCAAAAACAGGTGGCCCATGCAGTGCTGAACCCCCACAGATGCAACCTCATGACTGACAGTCCAGGAAATGCCCAGGAAGGCAATTTCAAATGTTGCAGAAAGCTTTTGTAAGTCATCAGAATGAGATCATTGGACATACCAGTTTAGGGATGGAACCTCAAAATTTGTGAGCCCTCAATACCTCAGGACGGTCCTCAGCACCCCGACTGCAACTTGAACATGAAGACCCCATTTTTTAGTTTAACCCAGAATGACTTGACCCTGGGTTCAAAAATAAATAGGTAGCCACATATTTTTAAAAATATATATCCAGTAAGTTAATTTTTAACTTACTATTAGCTCAAGCAGAACTCTGAGTTTACTGTTTTTCTACTCAGTAAAGTTTTGGAAGGATAACTATTTATATATTAAAGCCCTAAGTGGAAAGGTGTTGGTTCTTGTTTTGTTTTTATCTGAAAAGATCCATTTATCGTTTTTCTGAGAGGCAGTCCTGATCCAACATAGCATACTTTGCACATAGGTCTACACCTGTGGCATTTAGGTAAGTAGTGGAAAAAAATCCAAACTAATTTTGCAATTGAATTCTTACTTCTCCTTAGTGGATCTCCATGGTGAGGACCTCAGTGCAGCAGGATATTCGGAACATTTTTGTTGCTTCCCTTACCCTGACCATCAAGGCGCATTCCTGTGGGGATGTGGTGCTAAGTGCAGGTGCATAGGCTGGTCCTGAGAGTGAGCCTGTGATTAAAGGAGACCCCATACAAGTCCACGAACACGGTACCCGCCCCACCTGGCCCATCTCCCAGGCCTCCAAAGGCATTCTATAGGTGAAGGTGAAAATTTTGTCTGACCATCTGGGGCAATAAATTCTTTCTGTCCATGACCATTTTCATATCCAAACGTCTACAGGGACAGTTGGCTCCAAGTTGTCATCCCTTGCTAACTCAAGGGTCCACTTTTTTTTTTAATTTCTTTTCAGTGTTCCAGAATTCATTGTCTATGTGCCACACCCAGTGCTCCATCCAATACATGCCCTCCTTAATACCCACCACCAGGCTCACTTTTGCCAAAACTTGAGTGATCACATTATTTGGAGAGTTTTGTCGATTTTCATGTCAAACACAGTAGATGTCAAAAATTGCTTTCCATGGTAGTCAGTTATTTTTGTCTCTAAACACTACAATTTTGTTACAAAGAACTTACAGGGTTATGAACTTTGTTCTAATCTCCTATGTGCAAAAGAGCTGATAACACATTGTTTGTTCCCTATAATGCTAAAACCGCTTGCTCGATGCCATGGGGATTTTTAAATTATTTGTTTCCAAGTGTTTCAAAGTACTTGAGGTTTTCATTCTGATTTTCTCTAAGCTCAAATGTCTGTTTTAAAATTATAAGACTCCTTGAGATTTCCTGGAGATTTGGTCGTGTTGCTCATAAATACATTCTGGAAAAAGAAATAACACCTTTGAATCATTTTCCTAAACATCACCATAAGCCAGCATCCATTAAGCACATATTCTGGGTAGTACCTCAGGACACATTCTGAGGGTCAAAGTTGAGGGACTCCGTTTCCACCACTGACAACCATCCCGCTGACAACCAGAGAAAAAACAGTTCAGTGTTAAAAAGGGCATAACCTTGGGGACAGGATCATCTGAACTAACCAAAGGATCTCCTGGAAACACATTTTGCAGACTCATCTGCTCTCTGCCTTTGAAAAATGCAAACCAGACTATTTCTGGAGCTTAAAATGCTTGACTTCCAACAAGGTACATTTCTGAGAAGATGTTATCTTGTTACTGAAACACAAGAAATGACTTGATTAGAACCTCCCTGAGGGTAGAAATACCAGAGTAAAGCAAGAACCAGAGAGCGAGCGAGCTCCCTCTCATGGTGGAGGAGGGTCCATGCAGGAAGAGGACACCTGAGTCCCTTCCCCATGCTGTCTAGAACCTACCACAATGTTCTTTTGTTTCTCCCACTCAGAGGAAAATTGTCACCTAGGCTCGTGGGTTCTGTGAATCATGTGGGCTTGTGCAGGGGACATAAACCTCAAGGGATGAGTGAGAGAGAAGAAAGATAGGCAAATACGTCAAGATAAATCAAATGTTACCTGCCATTCTTACCTGTTGGTCTTCAGATGTCTGGTCTCTTTAACTTGTCAACTTCCTGGAAACAAGGGCATCTATCAGAGATTTATTGTGGCACCATCTAGGCCATGAATATGTACGTATCCCATTGAATTCATGATAGAAAATTACGATCTAAAAATAAGCCTTCTCCAAAACTTCAGGGACCACTCCTCTGAAAGCTCTCTCTTTCTCTGAAATCTTCTGTGAAGTGAGTTCACTGCTCACGGGAAACTTGTAGCCAAATCAGTCCCCTTATTGAAAACAGTGGCAGTCAGCCACACTGGGAAAGCAATTTTGTAAATGGATTGGCAATTGACTTATATTTCTCCATAATACATCCATCATAAAACTGGATGAACCAATTTGGGAAATCATAGCTCAGTCCAATAACACAAGTCCCCAGAGGTTCTGGGAATGTTCCTTCTCTTCTAACCCACAGAGGAAAAACCTGCTCCCCCAGGATAACCAGCCTGCCAGGACTGAGGAAGGAGAATCCTCTTGAATCTTAGTGCACAAGGCAGCAACCTCACTTAGTCCTGCTTGGTCCAGCAACTCCTCTGCTAGAAACTCAAACCAAATGAGCCTCCCCTCTAACCTCTTCAAGGGGAGACTCAAAGAGCCACCATTAAAAATCCATATGCCACTGCTTACAGGAAGCAACCACCACCCTGGCCCAAGAACCAGAATCAAGTATAGCCACTTGCCATCTGCTTCCGATGGGAAAAGAACGATAGCTTATAGACTACAGCTATCTTCTCAACCACCATGGGCAGTACTGCCATGAGAAGCATCTGTCAGGAAGAACAAGGGAACCGAGTTTGGGAAATTCAAATTTCTGGGCTTTTTTGGTCCTGACTATGTATATAATGGCCCTTCTCAATCACTGTTGATGCAGAGAATCAGTAGTTTCCCTACGGATATAATAAGAAATAATTTAAATTAAACTGTAAAGGCACTCAACATTTTGCAAAATAGTGTTAGCATTCATTTCCACACACACTATTTCATCAGCTTCCAAGGTGACACTGTGCAAGAACCATCTTTCTTCTGGCAGAGGAAAATGACCCAAGAGAATACTAGGAATCAGAATCATTAATCAGGTTACCGGTGGGATCCAAGAAAAGCAGGCATTATTGGGGTGGAATAGTTGTTGTGAAAACTTGTCTCCATAATTCATCTGGTTGTGCCCAGTGCCTGGTGACTCAGTGCATCAGGATGTCTGAGACCTTAGAGCATAAACCACACGGCAGCACTGGGCAGACGGCATTCTTGAATCTTGCTATTTAGTCGTCTGAGCTGGATTAGAGTAATGGCTCTTTGACAGCATGGCCTTAAAAAAAGATCTTTTGACAGGGTCATCTTTTTGAACTGCAGCAAGAGCCATGGAATTGATTAGTAGGCATGAAGTAATGTGGGTCACCAAGATGACAAGACATCTGATGTTCAGTACTGTATATTGTTGGGACTTACTGCCAGAACAGGGCCTGGGCTGCAGCCTGATCCTTAAAAACAAGACAGAGGCTCAACAAGAGCATCTGAGACCTGGACTGACCACCCTACCAATGTAGAAAAGACCTGGGGGGCGGGGGGCTTACTTAGCTGGATGGGGCTGGGGTCAGGGAAGATGCTGGGGATAGGTCCTATCCAATCAACCCAACACAATTTCCACTGCAAATAGCAACAGCAGATTAGAGTCCAAGCAAGCTATCAGCAGGAGGGTCACTGGGGTATGGAGAGTGACTGGCAGAGCTTGGTGCTGGAGAATGCATTTGGAAAGTACTTAGAGACCCGCAGATACCAGCTCAGAGCACTCTGCGGTGAGTGACCGGTCTCTGGGAAATGGACGAGGCCACAGTCTGTAAGGGAAGCTAGCAATAAAAAGGTGGGGTTCCATTGGGAAAAGGATGCCTCGTTCTAGGTAAGTGAGTTGAAACAGGCATGGGCTCAGGCACAACAACTATGGGCAATATCAAACCATGAGAGTGAAGAAGGTCTATCATCCGAATGTCCGAACTGGATGCCAAAAAACTATCTATATGCAAAAGTCTTTGTGGCAGGGACAGCCGACTATCCCCCAAAACTCATGGTTTCCCTATCCCATATTAGATAGTTGTCACTGAGAAATGGCTTCCCAGCAAGGGCCTATAGCCACTAGTCCTTTTTGTATCCAGAAGGAGTCATGTGAGAAGCCTTTGCCAATGGAAGTGAGGGATGAAGTGGGTGCCCCTCTGCCCAAGGTGAGAAGTCACCTAGCCTCCACTCTTCCTCTCTTATCCATCATTTGGGAGTAAAAAACAACAGACAGATGGACCTTGGAACTCTGAACCAGCACAGAGAGGACACTGCCCTTGGATTAGAAACAGTGCATCAGATCTGGGGGAGCAAGAGACAAACATTTATTGTGTTAAGCTGTTTAAATATAAAGGTTTGTTTGTGGCTCATTCAAGTCCCACATCAGGCAAATAAAAGTCTTGAACTTGAGCCCCATGTCTACCTCCTAGCCCACTGCTCCTTCCACTGTGCTCTGGCTGTCCTTGCACTTGGACTTCTAATCAGACCATGTCCATGGTTTGGTCTGACAGCCCACATCCTCCCTCAGTTTTGAAGAAAGATAAAGATCTTTGAACTTGGAGTTGATAATCTCATTCTGCTACCTCGTATCCTTGAACCAGGCTTCTACTTCTGTGGCTTCAGCTTCTTCCCTCAAGAAATGAGGTGAGCTGGCCAGATGGGTCATGAAAAAATAGAACAGTACAAGTACGAAAGTCTGGACAGTTTGACAGCTACTCTACTCAACGACCCTGCCTAGTGTCTTCTTCTGACTCGACCTGACCACAGCCACTCAAGATCTGAAATTGATGTCATCCTAAGGTTGCCCCTTAAGCCCTGACCAAAGTCATCGCTCACCAGGCCTGAGATCAGTGTGCAATGGCTTCAGATTCCTCTCTGTGTGCCTGTAACCCCTGTTACAGGATGATTCATTCCACCAACTGTTCAGGTTATCTATTGCTGCATAACAAACCACCCCAAAACTAGTAGTTTAAACAACCATTATAGCTTGCCCACAGTTCTGTGGGTCAGGATTCAGGGAATAGCCTACTAGGCAGCCCTCATGTTTCCCAGACAGGTGCAGTAAGATACTGGCTGGGCTTCAATGATCTTATATCTCTACTATGCTGTGTCAGGATGCTCACTCTGGGGCCTGTTGACCAGGAACCTCTGTCCCGCTCCATGTGAGCCTCTGATGGAGCTTCGTGGGCTGCTTCTAAGCAAGAGGGAGTGCCCCCGGAGAGGGCATTTCAGGGGAATGAGATGGAAGACTCACCATCCCTTATGACCTAGCTTCAGAAGTCCCAGTACATCACTTCACTGCCTTCTGTTGGTCAAGAAAATCACAAGTCCAGCCCAGATTCAGAGGAGGAAAAGTGTATTCCACTTCTTGAGGGGAGGAATAACAAAGGATTTGTGGCCATGTCTCCCTTCCACACCATCCTCGATAGACAGCATCCAAATATGCCTACCTAGGACCACCTTAAGAATAACCATTTTGCATAAATGACAATAGATTAAATGTGTCTCCCTCAAAACCTGGGCGACACAAATCTTGCCCATGAAGAGAATTCCGACGGATCCCAGACTGATCGCAGACAGATCCCAGACCAATCCCAGACCGATCCCAGACGGATCCCAGACCGATCCCAGACGGCTCCTGTTGACGCCGTCTTCTTGCTAACAATATTACTCCTTCTAAGACAGCGCCCTCTGGTCCGTGAACCCCACCGGGTTCCGTAAATACTCAGGCAGACTCATAGACTGATCTTGCCTACAAGGGGTAGCTTCTAAGCCGAGCTTCAGAAGACATTGTCTATCCTTCCATTTCACCTCCCAGGATGTCATCATACTTGGTGAAAAGAATGTGACACATTGAAGACCTGTATAAAATATTAGGGGCTAAGCCAGGTCAGAAATTATTCCAGAAATGTTGATGCCTATACTTTAGATATTGAACACTGGATAAACCTACACTTGGTCCAGATATGAGAGAGGAGCCATTAGAAAAACACCATCTAGTGATAAAGATGGAGGTATGAGTGTTAACTCTACTCTGTAGCATCTCAAGAGTGATGGGTGCTCACGATTGGGTGTTGGTAGATACAAGAATGCTGTGACTGGGCAGGCTACTCCAATTCGGTTTATTCTTCAGGGAGACCACAGATCTTGGTTGCTGGATTTTTTTTTTTTAATCCTGACTCCATTCACCTAAGAAAATTGTGATGGGGCTAATATGTACCTCCTGGGGCAGTTGCAAGAATTAAGAGGAGAAGGGAGTTGAGGGAAATTAGGGGGCAGATGAACCATGAGAGACTATGGACTCTGAAAAACAGCCTGAGGGTTTTGAAGGGGCGGGGGGTGGGAGGTTGGGGGAGCCAGGTGGTGGGTATTATGGAGGGCATGCATTGCATGGAGCACTGGGTGTGGTGTAAAACTATGAATTCTGTTACGCTGAAAAGAAATGAAATTTAAAAAAAGAATTAAGAGTTAACATATATTAAAATACCTAATGCCTAGCATACATGTTGAATGAATTTGAACAGGACTTCAGCCCTGCTCTTTTGGACATTGGCCTCACTCTACACACCTAGTACCAGTGCCCTGAGTCCAGGTGATTTCTTTCTCTAGCCTTGACATACAGCCCCCATGCCCAGTTTGATCATAGACTTTCAGACTCTGCTCTGGAATATGTTAGAGCCCACAAAGTTGCCCCATCTTGTTGCCCAGCCCCACCAGTTCTTTTGAGTTACTATTGATTATAGTCTCATGTCACAAATTCACATTGTCAAAACCACTGTAAGACTTATCTCAATATATAATATGGAACTGTCAATGACCAGTATCACTCACTGTTGAACATTTCCTTTGTGCGTACCCTACGTGTTACTTTCTAAATATTTGCACAAAATTTTAATGTAATGAGACATGATGTACAATTTCATGATCAATATTGACATTATGCTTAGAAAGCACTATCTTGACAAAGTTATCCTAGAAATCAGTTCTACATAATAGAAAATGTAGGCATTTCTAGGGCTAGTCTTGACTTATTATGGAATGCTCTAGTTTTGCTATTTATATCAACCTCTTAAACACAATCATGTAGGAGTTTGCACTTTACAAGAGACATGGTTCTTTAAAATAGATTATCATCCTCTTAAGCTCCCTCTGGTTTTCTCTATATAATTATGGCTTGTTTGAGTAAAGACCAGGAATGCATCTGGTCATCTGGTTGTCCCAGTGCTTCTCAAGCTTTTCAACCTTTTTACTTTCATGGTGCCCATTTAAAATTATATTTGTTCATGCCATTTGCATAAATATTGGGTCTGCTGAAAGCAAAAGCCAATAGGCCTGGAGCCCCAGCAGCTCCAAGGGCCAATAAAACGTGGGAGTCATTCCCAATGCAAAGGTTGGGAAGCTCTGTTTCAGCAGACTGGCATTGGTGACTATCGAAAGAGAGAATAAGTATCTTTCCAGCCTGTTCAAGGTGCTATGAAGTATGCAGCTCCATCATGTAAATGAGGGTAATTCTTAAGCAGCTCACAAAGCATTGGGACCCTGAATGATTATAATCAGGTGAAATAAATGAATGCATGAAAGAGATTAAAACAATCACAACAAAATATATAGCACAGATCACTGTAAAACCATGTGTTTCGGTGCAGGTAACTTATCAGGACAGCTGTCATGATTCAGAGGTCAATAGTAGGATGGGTAGGGAAGAGTATGGTGAGGTAGAACCTGAGTAGAATTTGAATAAACAAAGGTGGGACTGTTTCAGGTGAGAACCACAACATTTGTGGAGAATGGCCATGACTTCCTTTTGGGTTGGAGAAGAACTATCTTGCTAGATATCCAATGAGGTCATGTTTGTAAAGTTGTCCTGCTCATTATAAAGCACCTATTAATGTCATGGTATTAAGAACGTTTTTATTATAGTGGATATTATAGCAATTGAAGGTAACCCAAGAAGGGTTCTCATCCCATCTTTCTCATATACTGGGTAATTTTGCGTGAGTTACTTAGACCACCTTGCTCACTTAGGCACATAGGGTTCTTTGGGGGATTAAAGATCTCATATATAATGTACTTTCCATTGTGTCTGGTCTCAGATGCTCATTAACGGTGTCCAGCACGAGTGCCCCATTTGTACCATTATTGTGTATCTTGTCTTCCACTCTATCAGGCCGGTATTCTGAGTGTTTCAAGGCAGGGCTGAAAAGGAGTCATTTGAAATCCCAGGATTGTGTTTGCTCTCAAATGTCCTAACTGGCTTTGTTATTCCCTCCCTTTGGGTCAACATGAAGTTGGGGTGAGTCATTTACAACCAGAACTAAGCCAAGGTGTAAATTTGCAGGCTACAGGCCAGACAACACCCAAAACCACATTTCCAAACTTCCTGGGTGATCAGCTTTACTGGAGTTCTTCCATATGTTCAGCTTCCCAGTCCTCCTCTGGAGATTCTGACCCAGTGGGTCTGTAATCCTGCAAATTACCTTTATGCTAGGGAGGCTTGAGAAAACCAATGTAAGGCCAGCATTATCCTCACTGCCCTGAGGAAACAAAGGTTCTGGATAAACTGGAGCTCTTTTCATACAACAGACTCCCAGCATGCTTTCATAGGATTTGTGGAGGAATGGAGATGCTCTCTGTGAAAAATTTGCTAATCTGGCATATAGAATGTAGAGGACTACCTTGACCTAGTAAAAATCTACAGAATGTGAGGTCTGCTTTTATCACAAAGTGCATCCCTTTCCTGTGAGGATAAGATATATACAATTTCTATTTGTCAATTATATCTCAATAAAGATAGGGGGAAACTTTTGAAAAGCTCATACTAAAACTCAAAAAAAAATTAATCAGACTGTACTTTAAATATTTTAGAAGAAACTCATTTAAAATCAAAGTAATACTGATTTTTACATATTAAACCAGTTTAATATTATTTTACACCATATGCTGAGTTTTCTCAAAGCATGATTCACTTGAATGTTTAAATAAATTTTTATGACTCCCAATCACAGTGTGAATCCTTCTGCAGACTTAGTACCAGGAAAAAGCCTATGCCTTCTGATGAATTACTGGGTCTTTTGTTATTGGATAATGAGAACAATTTGACACCTGAGTTTGACATAATCATAAAATAATCAACTTCTAAATATAATCAGCTTCTAGACATAATCCATATATGTTAACAACATTAACTGGAAACTTATAAAAACTGGATGACATCGTTTATAGCATACGGAAACAGGGGCGCCTCGGTGGCTCAGTGGGTTAAAGCCTCTGCCTTCGGCTCAGGTCATGATCCCAGCTTCCTGGGATCGAGCCCCACATCAGGTTCTCTGCTCAGCAGGGAGCCTGCTTCCCCCCCTCTCTCTGCCTGCCTCTCTGCCTGTTTGTGATCTCTCTCTGTTGAATAAATAATAAATAAAATCTTTAAAATTAAATATATATATATATCATATGGAAATAATAGTTGAAATATCTACCAAAAAAAGTCTGAGTTCATTCACAAAAAACATAACTCTTTACCCCTGAATTTTGTCACATGTGTATTTTTGACCAACTTTCACTGTCTTGACATGATCTAAATAGTTGTTCAATTGTTACACACATTCAAAGGCACCATAGGCCTGTTGACTTTAGGGGTGGGGGATATTTTATCTATTTCACAGAGACTCAGCACAAGATTTACAAAACAATACAGAATCCTGGGACTTTTATAGATGGCTCACCATGGCTTAATCTTTAATTTCATGGAGGGCAAAGCTGGAAGCCAGAGATGTGGTGGGATATGTTTGTGGTATGAGAACAGGGAGGAACACATGGGACCTGTGGCAGGAATCCGGGACAGAAGCAGGGCCTTGGGGAACCTCCTACCTAGAGGGGCCCAAGCCAGTGTTTACTGACTCTGTTTTCCACCCTCAGAGCCTGGCACCCACTAGGGTCCCAGGAAATTGTTAAGTGGGATTGAATTCAATCACTCTTATAAAAACCATTAGAAAGATTGATGAAAATACACCATAAAACATGAAACTCACTCTCGAGAAAAAAAGCATTGCTATAAACATTTCAAAAAGAATCCAGACAGCAAACGGCAAACTGTTTTTTGTTCTGGAAAGGACGGGGGGGTGGGGGGAGTAGCATCGTGAAACTGAAACTCTGCAGATGTTGGTTAATTTTGGAGCTCATGTATTCACAGAGAAAACAAAATGTGGCCTCATTACAGTCAGAAGAGGGTTAGTTGAGGCCAACTTATGTCAACTTTTTAGTAAATACATACACACACAGGGGTGCTCACAGAACTGTGGACATCCATGTCAAAACAAAGCCTGAAAACTCTTCTCCTGTCTGTGCCACAGAGGAGAAGCGGGTGATCCCTCCGCATCCCCAAAGCAGCTGCCCAGCATAGCAGGCAGAGACACGCATGTGAGTGGTCACTATACAGAGGCAAGACTGTGGACTGTCACTTGGAATCCCTCCTAGTCAGCATTGTAACCAAAAGCACGACTGACAAAAACAACAGTATAAGGCACATATGCACAGGGATCAGTACCCGTGAGGTCAAGAGGAGGCCCAGTACCATGTGCAGTCAAGTCCCTCTGAGGTACCTATCAGAGTCCTCATGTGTGGACACAACAACTCAGTCCATGATCGTGCATCCCAGGAGAACTCCAGGCACCCAGTGCACTGTCTTTAGAACCCTCTCAAACAAACATCTGTGCAACTCATCTGTGCGGCACACGGTCAGCAGGGACACGTGTGGGTTTGAGTTTTTGCTCCGTTCCTCACCGGCTGCATGACTCAAGTTGACGAATGTTTCCATCTCCTGGTGAGGGTAAAATACCACCTACCTGGTAGAATGATGGTGAGAAGTAAAGGGTCAAAGGAATGTACAGTGTAGACACACACCACAAATGGTACAGATGGTGATTACTGGTATCATTGCACAAAGTCGTGTTCCTTGAGAAACAAACAAGGCACTTGGAGGTGGTAGAGAAAGGAAAACACTTGTCTACCCCATTCTTCATACCAGGCACCCCCATCTGCCCCTCCCTGCTTATTTTTTTGGTTTCCTCATTTATCTCCTCCCACATCCTGCCTTCCCTGAAACCCATGTCCACCATTACATTACAAACAGAAGAAGCCAAATTAAATACTTGTTGGATTAATGACTTCTCTATGTCCATGCTGACCTTTCTTCCATTTTTGTCCGTCTTCTCAAGATAAGTGTTAGAAAGAGGAAGGATAAAAAGAGTGAGGGAGAGTGAGGAAGAACTCCAAAGAAAAACCCAAATCTAAGATAAGGCCATATTTCTCCCAGGCCACATCAGTAAATATGAGTCTAATAATTAAAAGCAGAAAGAACAATGAAAAGGGAGATGTTAAACCACTCATTTCTTTTTTTTTTCCTTAAAAAATATAAATGTAACGTATTATTTGTTTCAGGGGTACAGGTCTGTGAATCATCAGTCTTACATAATTTACAGCACTCCCCATAGCACATACCCTCTGCAATGTCCATCACCTAGCCACCCCATCCCTCCCACTCCCCTCCACTCCAGCAACCCTCAGTTTGTTTCCTGAGATTAAGAGTCTCTTATGATTTGTCTCCCTCCCTAGTCCTGTCTTGTTTCATTTTTCCCTCCCTTCCTCTCATGATCCCCTCCCCTGCCTCTCAAATCAGATAAATCATATTATAATTGCCTTTCTCTGATTTATTTCACTCAGCATAATATCCTCTAGTTCCATTCACATTATTGCAAATGGCAAGATTTCAATTTTTAATGGCTGCATAGTATTCCATTGTATATATACACCACATCTTCTTTTTTTTAAGATTTTATTTATTTATTTGACAGAGAGAGAGCACAAGTAGGCAGAGAGGCAGGCGGGGGGGGGGGAAGCAGGCTCCCCGCTGAGCAGAGAGCCCAATGCGGGGCTCAATCCCATGACCCTGAGATCATGACCTGAGCCGAAGGCAGAGGCTTAACCCACTGAGCCACCCAGGCACCCCTATACCACATCTTCTTTATCCATTCATCTGTTGATGGACATTTAGGCTCTTTCCACAGTCTGGCTATTGTGGCCATCGCTGCTATAAACATTCAGGTGCAGGTGCCCTTTCAGATCACTACATTTGTATCTTTAGGGTAAATACCCAGTGTGCAATTGCTGGGTCATAGGGTAGCTCTATTTTCAACTTTTCGAGGAAACTCCCCAGTTTTCCAGAGTGGTTGCACCAGCTTGCATTCCCACCAACAGTGTAGGAGGGTTCCCCTTTTTCCACATCCTCGTCGGTTGTTTCCTGACTTACTAATTTTAGCTAATCTGACTGGTGTGAGGTGATATCTCATTGTGGTTTTGATTCGCATTTCCCTGATGCAGAGTGATGTTGAGCCCTTTTTCATGTTTCTGTTGGCCATCTGGATGTCTTCTTTGCAGAAATGTCTGTTCATGTTTTCTGCCCATTTCCTGGTTGGATTATTTGTTCTTTGGGTGTTGAGTTTGATAAGTTCTTTATAGATTTTAGATACTAGCCCTTTATCTATTATGTCATTTGCAAATATCATCTCTCATTCTGTCAACTGTCTTTTGGTTTTGTTGACTGTTTCCTTTGCTGTACAAAAGCTTTTGATCTTGATGAAGTTCATTTTTGCCCTTGCTTCCCTTGCCTTTGGTGATGTTTCTAGGAAGAAGTTGCTGAGGCTGAGGTCAAAGAGTTTGATGCTTGTGTTCTTTTCAAGGATTTTGACAGATACCTGTCTCACATTTAGGTCTTTCATCCATTTGGAGTCTATTTTTGTGTGTGGTGTAAGGAAATGGTCCAGTTTCATTCTTCTGCATGTGGCTGTCCAATTTTCCCAACACCATTTGTTGAAGAGACTGTCTTTTTACCATTGGACATTCTTTCTTGCTTTGTGAAGATTAGTTGACCATAAAATTGAGGGTCCATTTCTGGGCTCTCTATTCTGTTCCATTGATCTATATGTCTGTTTTTGTGCCACTACCATACTGTCTTGATGAATACAGCCTTGTAATAGAGCTTGAAGTCTGGAATTGTGATGCCACCAACTTTGGTTTTATTTTTCAACATTCCTTTGGCTATTTGGGGTCTTTTCTGATTCCATATAAATTTTAGGATTATTTGTTCCATTTCTTTGGAAAAAGTTGATGGTATTTTGATAAGGGTTGCATTAAATGTATATATTGCTCTAGGTAGCATAGACATTTTCACAATATTTGTTCTTCTAATCCAGGAGCATGGAACATTTTTCCATTTCTTTTTGTCTTCCTCTATTTCTTTCATGAGTACTCTATAGTTCTCTGAGTACAGATTCTTTTCCTCTTTGGTTAGATTTATTCCTAGGTATCTTATCATTTTGGGTGCAATTGTAAAAGGGATCAACTCCTAAACCACTCATTTCTAAAGAAATGAAGAATTCTTCAGAATGCATGTCATCCTAATTTTAGGGCCTGGAGGTCAACTGTCATGATTGTGAGACGAAACCTACATGGTTGGATTGTCTTCGTTTTCTGCAGAGATCTTTCACTTAGCCTCAGTGTTTAACTACACACAATGCTATAAGTTAAATAGCTCTATCCATTGTATAGGCAAACAAACAAACTCAGATCCATTGTGACACCCCATCAAGCATCTGGTAAGTGAAAGATGATTCAATCTAGCACTTCCAAATGCAAATCCAGGTCTCTCCACAATACTCTGGCTCCATGAGCACCCCAGCCCCATGGACACCCTGGGGTGGACACCCCAGCCCTGCAGACACCCCAGCCTCATGGGCACTCTAGCCCTATAGATACCTCATCCCTGTGGACACCCTAGCCATATGGCCCTAATACCTATAGGCAGTTCCCATGCTTTTTCATAACACTCAATGCTTTCAGATACTTGTTGACCACCCATTGTGGCCAAGAATGTGTTGGGGGTGTTAATGGACATCCTTTGAGGTCATGTATCAGATCTCAAAGGCCCTATTAGGGGAAGAATTTCAAATTTTGTGAGAAGAGTGGCAGGCAGATTCCACTTTCTATCCTTGTTTCCTTCACCTCTTCATGTCTTTCTCTTCTTATCTCTATAACTAGTTGATCCCCTTTTCATCTGTCATCTTGTCAGCCAAATAAGTCAGAGAGCAGGGTCAGAGATATCATGGTGCTCCCTTTTCATGCTTCCAGCCTGCATTTGGGACCCTGCATTTGGATAGGCAGCCCATTCCCAAATTCTTTTACCAAAGGAACAATAAAAGTGAGTGCATCTGGTATCTTATGAAGGAAGAGAGGGAGGGAGAAGGGAAGGGAAAGGAAAGAGGTAAAGAGAAATCAGAGGAAAGGAAAGAGAAAGAGAAGGAAAAGATATAAAATAAGGATGAAGGGAGAGAAGGAAGAAAGAAAGAAAAAAGAAAACCTTCTAGTTGCCTGGAAAGGATTTTTGTTTCACTCTTACAGAATTCCCAACACATGGCTAAGAATTTGAAAACAAACAGGCTACCATGAAGCATGACCAGCACCCAAAGGAGAGCAGTCTCCAAGGGGCCCTTAGACATGAGGATTGTGCACTTCTCTTCCTGCTTGGTGTTCTATGGGGCCTGCTATGTGATAGACGCCCTCAGTGTCTGTTAAGTGAATAAACATCTACACAAAACTATAGTCTTACACAAATTCTTTCAAGAAAAGTGGGGGAAAAAATCTCAAAAGTGCTTTAAAAATTTCTTGTAAGCTAGTTCATCTTCATCTGCCCTGTCTACAGAAGCCAACAAGCACAGTTGGAACAAATAGGTTAATAAAACCAAGCCAGATGGCCAGCCATTAATTTTGCTGCTTCTCTACAGCCATTAAAGATTTATCCTTTAAAGTTCTACACTAATCAGAGTGTAAATTCCCCTGAAGCCATTTGGTGCCTTGGCAAGTAAGCCAGACCATAAATTTCTAAGAATACTGCACCCTCATTAGTCCCTACAGACTTCCCCTCACCCTGTTATTGACCATGAAAAATCAGCTGTGTTGAAAACATCATTCTAAAACATTATACTCTGATGCTATATTCTTTCACTAATTTTTATTTACCTTGCTTGAAATGTGTGCCCATTATAACAGATCTTCGGTTTACATTTGAACTCTGGGTGAAAGGAAAATTGAATTTCTGGCCCAGGTGATGTGGTATATGTCAAATCTTCCTTCACTCTACCACCATCATCACCAAACATACAGGAATAACCAAGAACATGCAACTGGGAGGGGTAGGAGAACATAACTGAGTAGAGAAGTAGGGCAAACATCTTTGTCACTAGAGAAGGAAAAGAAACAGAAAGGAGAAATTGAGGCTGAACTGCACCTGCTGTTCTCCAACTCTGTGGGCAGATAGAAGTGTCTGGCAGGGTGCATCTGTTAGGTAGTTAGGGATCAGAGCCAAGCTCTCAAACTGAACTGAGTTGGATCAGAATCCTCTTTCAACAAGGGAAGGACAATAGGAGCAAATATGGTGGGAAATGTGAGCCATTTATCTAGAAAGGCACGAGGAAACTGACCCTGACTTGCAGGTAAGACCTGAGTCTCAGCAACTGAAGTCTTTGTAACTGCCTCAGAAACACTCAGTTCAGCAGCACAACACTTGGTTCTGGACTCTGAGCTCCAGGGAAACAAGGCAGAAGCATGCACAAAATGATTAGCTAGGGCAGGAGGAGAGAGTGGAGGGGCATGGAGGGAATGGATAGATGAAGAGAGAATGAGTAGATGAGCCAGCAAATCTAAAGTGAGAAACACCAATGTTAAGAATAACACACCACAAATCAATCACCAAGAAATGAAATGACTCCAGGTGAAATAAAAATCATTTTAAAATGTGAAACATGGCTTTAAAGTAAAGTTATGTTCGATATTCAGAGACTAAAGTAAGAAATAACATCTATTAAAAAAAATGAGGGGCGCCTGTTTGGCTCAGTCGTTAAGCGTCTGCCTTCAGCTCAGGTTAGGATCCCACTGGGATCTAGCCCTGCATCAGGCTCCCTGCTCAGCAGAAAGCCTGCTTCTCCCTCTCCTGTTCCTCCTATTTGTGTGCCCTCTCTCACTGTGTCTCTCTCTGTCAAATAAATAAATAAATAAAACCTTTAAAAAATGAGAGATTCTGAAACAAACAAAATGGAGAGTAATGGCATAAAAAAGAAGTAAATTAAGATCACTGGAAATTAAAGCAAAATAGTTTGTGAACTAGGAAACACCCAGTTTTAAGAAAAACACTTGGGCAATAAATTTTTAAAAAGTAAAGAATTAAGGAATATTTTTGAGGTGTATCTATCATGCAGAAGACAGAGATAAGGCCTTTGAATTATGAAAAAGACGTGGAGGATCTCCACACACATCATGACAGAAAGGTAAAGTGTGGTGGTAACAAGAGCCTCTTCAAAGTGGCCAGACTAAAAGCATTGATTACCTACAGAGAAGCCAGCGGTTAGCTGGAAAGTTAATGTTTCATAAATGACAATGAGTGGCAGCTTATACCAGAAGACAATACTATCTTCTAAGAACTCAGGGGAAAGTATCACATCAGATGAAAAACTATCATTCTAAAGTAACGGGAAAAAAAGACATTTTCAAAGCATAAAAATGAGATTTTACTACCACTCCTAGATCGTTTCTGCAAAACAGCCCAAAACTATTAAAGTACATATTTAAAAAGCAGAGAAGTAAACCTGGGGTGAATGTATGGTACTTGAGAATTCATGGTGAGTGTAGAAATTGATAAAATACATTGATTAACTTCATCAACTATGGAGTATTGACAAAACCAGAATGATAAAATATTGACAACCATTAACAATCAAAATGAGGGGAGAAATAATAAGAGAAGTGGTGGAGAGAAAGGTAAACCAAGCCAACGTTCTTTTCTTTTCAAGGAGGATGGAACAAATAAGAATAAATTTCGACTTTGTTGGAAATTTTTACATCTGTGTACATATCTTAAAAAATTAAAGCAACCATAGAAAAAATAGAAATGTAATCTGTGGTTCCCAGACCAGAAGAAAAACACGAACCAAACAAAACAAAACAAAACCTAGTTCCACTCAGCAAAAGACAGAAACAGAGGAAAAATATAAAAAACAACATAAACAGAAAAAACAAAAACAAGAGAATCATATTCATAACAGAATGGTCTGAGTGTGAGCCCTCCCAAGCAGAATCCGCTAGAAACACTGGGACACGGGTAGTTGTTTGGGAGATGATTCCAGCAAACTTATGTGAGAAAGGGAATGTGAGAAAACTGTTAAAGGTGTGCTGGTGAGCTGGTGGAAGCTTTGGGCACTTGGGGTTCAGTCACAGTGGGGACTTTCTCAACCGGTAAAAAACTAGAGGTAGAATCACCCATTGGGGGCAGGGGTCACTGAGGAATGGTCCCATTGACCACAGTTGCCTCCCTGTGGCTCAACTTCCCATCATTTCAGCACTGAGCCTGTCTCTGGTAGAGCAAGTGTCGGCAGAACCTGAAGAGGCCCTGAATCAAAAACAAAGGAGGACACGGATGTGCCAGCTGAGGACATCAGCCTGCAGGGACATGCCTCAGCTCAGGAGGACTCAGGAGGGCAGAGCTGATGTGGAAAGTGGCAGCAACAGCATCTGCCACAATATGGAACGGAACTGAAACCATCCACTTGAGAGATGATCAGACTGGCTTGAAAAAATAGCCACATGCTACTTACAAAACACCCCAAATGAAATTAAACAGATAGTTTCAAACTATGGGGCATGAAAAAATGTACTGAAGAAAAATATTCACACCTGTGCATCAGAACAGGCACAAAGGTGTTTGCTGGGGCAATGACTGTAATGGCAACAAATCAAACACCCTTATGTTCATCGAAAGGAGAAGAGCTAAATAGATTGTAGTTACATAAGGACCACTGCACTGCATCTATACCTCAAGGAAGAAAGTCAAATGGGAAATCCTGTAAAAACACCGTGCCACTCTAACCAAATTAACAGAAGGACTTAACAACATTGTACATGTTTACAGGTCATTTATATTTCAGTATATTTCACTAATTTAATTCTTCTAATTTAGTTCAACATTTTTTAACACTTAATATTGCCAAAAATTTATGATTGAGTAGATTAATCACAAGCTTTCCCTTTAATTGATTTTCCATCAAAAGTTTTTCAAGAAGGAACAAAGACTTTTAAACAAAGATATTCATTCTTTGAAAAGTCATATGCACAAAGATGTTCACCGGTTTTACTAATAGTTGACAGCCTTCCCTTTGAGATCAGGAACACGACAAGGATGCCCACTCTCACCACTCTTTTTCAACATAGTATTAGAAGTCCTAGCAACAGCAATCAGACAACAAAGAGAAATAAAAGGTATTCAAATTGGCAATGAAGTAGTAAAACTCTCTCTTCGCAGATGACATGATTCTTTATATGGAAAACCCAAAAGACTCCATCCCCAAACTACTAGAACTCATACAGCAATTCAGTAATGTGGCAGGATACAAAATCAGTGTACAGAAATCAGTGGCTTTCTTATACACTAACAATGAAAATACAGAAAGGGAAATCATAGAATCAATTCCATTTACTATAGCACCAAGAACCATAAGATACCTGGGAATAAACCTAACCAAAGAGGTAAAGGATCTGTACTCAAGGAACTACCATGAAGTAGTTTCACAAAACACTCATGAAAGAAATTGAAGACACAAAAAGATGGAAGACCATTCCATGCTCATGGGTCAGAAGAATAAACATTGTTAAAATGTCTATACTGCCTAGAGCAATCTATAATTTCAATGCCATCCCGATCAAAATTCCACCTGCATTTTTCAAAGAGCTGGAGCAAACAATCCTAAAATGTGTATGGAATCAGAAGAGACCCTGAATTGCTGAGGAAATGTTGAAAAAGAAAAAACTGGGGGCATCACATTGCCTGATTTTAAGCTTTACTACAAAACTATGATCACCAAGACAGCATGGTACTGGCACAAAAACAGACACATACACCAGTGGAACAGAGTAGAGAGCCCAGATATGGACCCTCAACTCTATGATCAACTAATCTGCGACAAAGCGGGAAAAAATATCCAGTGGAAAAAAGACAGTCTCTTCAATCAATGGGGCTGGGAAAATTGGACAGCTATATGTAGAAGAATGAAACTCGACCATTCTCTTACACCGTACACAAAGATAAACTCGAAATGAGTGAAAGACCTCAACATGAGGCAGGAATCCATCAGAATCCTAGAGGAGAACATGGAAAGTAACCTCTTCAACATAGGCCACAGCAACTCCTTTCAGGATATGTCTCCAAAGGTAAAGGAAACAAAAGCAAAAATGAACTTTTGGGACTTTATCAAGATCAAAAGCTGCACAGCCAAGGAAACAGTCAACAAAACAAAGAGGCAACCACAGAATGGGAGAAGATATTTGCAAATGACAGTACAGACAAAGGGCTGATATCCAAGATCTATAAAGAACTCCACAAACTCAACACACACAAAACAGATAATCATGTCAAAAAATGGGCAGAGGACATGATCAAATATTTCTCCAAAGAAGACATACAAATGGCTAACAGACACATGAAAAAATGTTCATCATCGTTAGCTATCAGATTCAAATCAAAACAACATTGAGATACTACCTTACACCAGTTAGAATGGCCAGAATTAACAAGAAAGTAAACAACGTGTGTTGGAGAGGATGTGGGGAAAGGGAAACCCTCTTGCACTTGGTGGGAATGCAAGTTGGTGCAGCCACTTTGGAAAACAGTGTGGAGATTCCGTAAGAAATTAGAAGTAGAGCTTCCCTATGACCCTGCAATTGCACTAGTGGGTATTTACCTCAAAGATACAGATGTGGTGAAAAGAAGGGCCATCTGTACCCCAGTGTTTATAGCAGCAATGGCCACGGTCGCCAAACTGTGGAAAGACCCATAATGCCCTTCAACGGACGAATGGATAAGGAAGATGTGACCCATATACACTATGGAATATTATGCCTCCATCAGAAAGGATGAATGCCCAACTTTTGTAGCAACATGGATGGGACTGGAAGAGATTATGCTAAGTGAAATAAGTCAAGCGGAGAGAGTCAATTATCATATGGTTTTGCTTATTTGTGGAGCATAAGGAATAACACAGAGGACATGGGGAGATGGAGAGGAGAAGGGAGTTGGGGGATATCAGAGGGGGAGATGAACCATGAGAGACTGTGGACTCTGAGAAACAAACTGAGGGTTT
This sequence comes from Mellivora capensis, assembly GCA_004024625.1. NCBI lineage: Eukaryota > Metazoa > Chordata > Mammalia > Carnivora > Mustelidae > Mellivora > Mellivora capensis. Next base: position 4,770 of record PISX010006603.1, on the reverse strand, counting down.
TGGAGGGGAGGGTGGTGGGGGGTTGGGTGAGCCTGGTGGTGAGTATTATGGAGGGCACGTATTGCATGGAGCACTGGATGTGTGCAAAAATGAATTCTAGAGCACTGAAAAGAAATACACACACACACACACACACATATGTATATATCCATACGCATAGAGTGGGAGATATATATATGTGTGTGTGTGTGTATAAAATCAATAAATAAATAGATATATTAAAAAAACAAATGTTCTGCATAAGTAAACAGTTGCAAGGTTTCAAAGGATGTGGGCATAAAAATAAGTGTTATAGGGAAAACCCTTATGAAATAGTATGCACACATGATTCTAATGAAAGTGTGTGAGTGGGGCGCCTAGGTGGCTCAGTGGGTTAAAGCCTCTGCCTTCGGCTCAGGTCATGATCCCAGGGTCCTGGGATCGAGCCCCACATCGGGCTCTCTGCTTAGCAGAGAACTTGCTTCCCCCTCTCTCTCTGCCTGCCTCTCTGCGTATTTGTGATCTTTGTCTGTCAAATAAATTAAAAAATATTTAAAAAAAAGAAAGTGTGTGAGTGTGGAGGGAGGGAAATAAACAGAAAAGTAAAGTAGAAAAAGCAAAAGAAAAAATTCAAGAAACAATGGTGATAACAGAAAATGATGATGTAAGTTGATTAACCTAAAAGCTGATTATTTATCAGAGCAGCAAGGAAATGAAATACTTAATTTTAAATATAACAGAAGATATGCAAGATTTCTATCCTGAAAACTATAAAACACTGAAGGAAAATATGGGGGGAAATGAATAAGTAGAGAGTTACGTAGCACTCATTAATTAGAAGGTTCAATATTGACAGATTTCCCCAAATTGATCTATAGATGCAATTCAATGCCAATCAAAATCCCAGCAGAAATTTTTGTTGAAATTGATAAGTTGATTATAAAATTTACATGAAAAGGCAAAGAAACTAGAATAATCAAAACTTTTTTTTTAAAAAAGGAAGAACCAAGTTTAAGGACTCAGCATGACCTGAAGTCAAGACTTTTTATAAATCTCTAGTAATCAGGATAATCTGATACTAATAAAAAGGATAAACAAATAGATCAATTGAACAGAATAGGGAGCATACAGATAGACTCATACGTAAATGATCAAATTCTTTACAACAAAATTGCGAAGATAACTTAATGAGGGAAAGACTTATCTTCTCAACAAATAGTGTTGGAACCACTGGACATCTGTAATCAAAAAAATAAATAAATAAACCTTGCACCATCTACAAACACTAACTCACAACCTAAACCTAAAGCTATCAACTTTCTACTAGGAAACACAGGAAAAATACTCGTGACCTTGATTTAGGCAAAGATTTCTTTTTCTTTCTTTCTTTCTTTCTTTCTTTCTTTCTTTCTTTCTTTCTTTCTTTCTGAATCTTTCTTTCTTTTTTTATTATTTGACAGAGAGAGAGCACCCATGCACAAGCAGGAAGAGCAGCAGAGGGAGAGGAAGAAGCAGGCTGAAGGCTCCCCAACATGGAAGTCAATCCCAGGACCCTGGGATCATGACCTGAGCTGAAGGCAGACGCTCAACCTACTCAGCCACCCAGGCATCCTTAGGCAAGTGTTTCTTAAGCACAAAAACATGACCCACAAAAGAAAAAAAAAATCAATAAATTGAATTTTATCAGAAGAAAAATAAAATAAGATGAAATCAAAGAGGGAGATAACACCTAAGAGACTATTAGCCATAGGAAACAAACTGAGTGTTACTGGTGGGAGATGGGGAAACTGGGTGACAGGTAATAAGAAGAGCTTCCCTATGACCCTGTAATTGCACTACTGTGTATTTACCTCAAAGATACAGATGTAGTGAAAAGAAGGGCCATCTGTACCCCAATGTTTATAGCAGCAATGGCCACGGTCACCAAACTGTGGAAAGACCCAAGATGCCCTTCAACGGACGAATGGATAAGGAAGATGTGACCCATATACACTATGGAGTATTATGCCTCCATCAGAAGGGATGAATGCCCAACTTTTGTAGCAACATGGATGGGACTGGAAGAGATTATGCTGAGTGAAATAAGTCAAGCAGAGAGAGTCAATTATCATATGGTTTCACTTATTTGCGGAGCATAACAAATAACATGGAGGACATGGGGAGATGGAGAGGAGAAGGGAGTTGAGGGAAATTGGAGGGGGAGATGAACCATGAGAGACTATGGACTCTGAGAAACAACCTGAGGGTTTTGAAGGGGCGGGGGGTGGGAGGTTGGGGGAGCCAGGTGGTGGGTATTAAGGAGGGCACGCATTGCATGGAGCACTGGGTGTAGTGCATAAACAATGAATACTGTTACACTGAAAAGAAATAAATAAATTTTTAAAAAGGGCATGTGATGAGCACTGGGTGTTGTACGCAACTGATGAATAACTGAACTCTACCTCTGAAACTAATGACACCCTATACATTAATTAGCTAAGTTTAAATAAAATAAGATCATTGGAAAAAAAGAAGTAAAAACCCCTTTTCCCTGAAGGACTCCATTAATAAAATTTAAAAAGTGAGATGCTGACCAGAAGAAAATACTTGCGAAGAGCATATTTGATAACAAATTTGTGTATAAAAGATATAAAGAGTTCTCAGAATGCAATATCAATAAACAACCTTATTAAAAATTGGAGAAGGATTTATACAGACACATAACCAAGAAGATATATGGAGAGAAAATAAGTACAAGAAAAGATGTTTCATCATCATTAGTCAGTAGAAAAAAGCAAATTAAAGCCACAGTGAGTTAACACTGCATGCTTATTAGAAGAATTAAACCTTAAACAACACCAACAAACTGTTAATTGGAAATACCAAGCAGGGATGTGGAGCAACTGGAATGCTCATACATAACCAGTGGCAATGCAAAAGTTGCAACCACTTTGGAAAAAAATAATTTGGCAATTTCTTATAAAGCAAAACATGCACATATCATATGACCCAGCATTGGGACAGCTAGGTCATCCAAGCAAAATACAAACTTCACAACAAATGAATGTTTACAGGGTTTCATTCATAATCACCAAAACTGGACATGTCCCAAATGGCCTTCAGCCAGTGAATAGATAAGCAAACTGGTATAATCACAGCATGGGATACTTCTCAACAATTAAAAAAAATTAATCACTGATACATGCAAACTTGTAGGTGAATCTCAAATGCATGATGATGCTAAATGAAAGAAAGAAGATTCTTGGTAACTGTGGTGCACCATGGTTGGAGATTCTTCCTGGGACTGGCTCATCCTGTTGTAGCCACAGTGCACATCATAGGTTCACCCATAGGGGCAAGGAAAAAAGGTTATCCATTAATCATATCAGTGGAGTTTGATGGAAAGAGATAAGCATGTCTCTGGAGTTAATCATTACTATGTGCCAAAGGGTTTGGAGAACATTGATTAAGGAAACATTTTACTGATTGATGGAAAGTAACTGGGTTATGCTCATCTGCTCCTGCTAGAAGTTTACACAGTGTATTATGTAGCATTATGTAGCTTTTTGTAGCATAATACGTGCAGTGTGTATTAATGTGGTGCATAACAAAAATAATGAAAAGGTTAAAAGAAAAAAAAGAAAGAAAGAAGACTCAAAAGACTAATGCTCTATAACTCAGTTTATATGGTGTATAAGGAAAAACTAGGAGAAGAAAACAGATCTGTGATTGTCAGGGGTTGGACTGAGTGGAGGGGTTGGCTCCAAACTGGCATCAAATGCTTTTTAGGGTCAGAGGACTATCCGGTATCTTAATTGTGTTGACGGCTACATGACTGTAAAAGGTGATGGAAAGAATCATACATTAAAGAGAGTGACTTTTGGGGCGCCTGGGTGGCTCAGTGGGTTAAGCCACTGCCTTCGGCTCAGGTCATGGTCTCAGGGTCCTGGGATCGAGCCCTGCATCGGGCTCTCTGCTCAGCAGGGAGCCTGCTTCCTCCTCTCTCTCTGCCTGCCTCTCTGCCTACTTGTGATCTCTCTCTGTCAAATAAATAAATAAAATATTTTTAAAAAAGAGAGAGTGACTTTTACTGTGTATAAACTATGTCTCAATCACTGATTTAATTTAAAAAGTACTTGAGAGTTTTCTTTAATTCCTATATTCAAAAGAATAGATATTCTCACATCTGAGTGTCAGTGCAGAAAGAAACAAAAGGTGTCTTAACTAATCTGGCCAGAGACAGAGTTTGAAGGCAGGAAATCTCAGGTGTGAAAAGGTTCATTTCCATGGAAAGGCTGAGAGAGACAGAGCTTAAGGACACAGGTTGAGAGTCTGAAGAGAAGCACCCCTCTGTCGTATAATTATAAGATTTCATTAGGGTGCCCCGTGTTTTGAAACCATTGCTGGAGTGAGAGCAGCAAAGTTTCATCAGTAAACTGAGGAGAGGAAGTGAATCAAAAACATTCCAAACACCTGTGCTAGTCCTTTTAATAAGAAGCTTATGGATGAAAGATCTCAATGTGAGGCAGGAACTTATCAAAATCCTAGAGGAGAACACAGGCAGTAACCTCTTCAACATCGGCCACAGCAACTTCTTTCAAAACACATCTCCAAAGTCAGGAAATGACAGATGCTGGCGAGGATGTGGAGAAAGGGGAACCCTCCTACACTGTTGGTGGGAATGCAAGCTGGTGCAACCTCTCTGGAAAACAGCATGGAGGTTCCTCAAAAAGTTGAAAATAGAACTACCCTATGACCCAGCAATTGCACTACTGGGTATTTACCCTAAAGATACAAACGTAGTGATCCGAA